>PVLA01018445.1:0-14519 GCA_004027455.1 Hydrochoerus hydrochaeris | reverse complement strand
CCTTCCTGATGCTGGTCCTTGTGGGACTCCATCTTTCCAAGGTCACCCAGTGGACCTCACTCCTGCCTCATCTCTCCCAGCATCAGCCTTCAGGACGTGTCTGCAGAAATGGCATCCGCTGCCTGCATAGTCTGAACAGCTGTGTGTCTTCTGCGTGGGCACAGAGAAGGGCAGAGCTACATCTGAACTGGAGGCCTTGTATGACATCTGCCTTGCTGGACTTTTCTCCATTGCCTTTTTCCCTGCTTCATGAAGTGTTCACCATAGCTACTGCCAGGCCCTCTTGTATCTGAGGCTTTGCATGGGCAGTTACTGTTCCTAAAACAATGTTCCCACCTTTGTGCGCATCTGATCGCCATCCAAGCTCAGTCCACAACATGGCTCATGGTGTGTGTGTGTGTGTGTGTGCATCTCTCTCTGTGTTTAGTGCATGTAGTTCTCCTGCATACTCCAAGCTCAGTCCCCAATGTGTGCATTTAAGTCTTGCATGCTTCCCTTCATCCATTATTTATGGGTTACTTTGATAACATTGAGTTCCTACCACATGCCAGAATTTTTTGAGGTGTTTTATGATAACTTAGTATGCACAGCATGCCAGTCTCTGCCACCACAATGAGAACAAGAATAAAAGGAAATAAATGATAAATCTGGAAAGTTTGTTTATCCCTTGGTTTTAGAAGGTTTGGTTGATTGTCCTATGGCCCAATAGCTTTGGGATTGTTATAAAACAGTTCATCATGGTGTCAGCCCATGGCTGAAAAACCTCATTCATCTCTTTAAGGGGAGACACAAAGAAAGAAAGGGCCAGAGTCCCACAGTTCCTGTCAGAGAAACTGCCACTGCCAATCACAGCACAGACTGTGGATCAGATCCTCTACATGTGGGCCATTAGGGATGTTCAGGTCCAAACTACAGCAAAGGAAAAGAGGAAGATGGATCCTTATAGAAGAGATGATAGTGGAATAAACTAGGGAAAAAGTGAAGGAGTCAGAATGTGTATCTGATGCATGCAATGTGTTTTATTATTATATTATAATACACTTGTGTGTGTTTATTTATTTATTTGTTTATTTGGTATTGGTGATTGAACTCACAACCTCATGTTTGCCAGGCAGGCACTTACGCCACTGAGCTAAATCCCCAGTCCACTTGTTTTATTATTCTATGTGTGTGATACACTGTAATTTCTTTCCATCTATAGACGTGACTTTAGATTATTCTTGCTCTAGAATCTTGAGATGCAACATTAGGCCATATATTTGGTAGTACTTTATTTTTTCTCAATATAGGCAGACACAGCGAGAAACTTCCTTCACTGAACTACTTTCATTGTATGCCAAGAGTTTTGGTATGTTGTACTGCCATTAATATTTGATCTAAAGAAATTTTTAATTTTCTCCTTGATTTCTCCCATTACCCACTGATTATTCAAGAATGTGTTATTTAATTTCCATGTGTTTGTGTTATTTCTATGTTTTCTTTTCCTGTTGGTTCATAGTTTTATTCTGTTGTGATCTGATAGGACGCAAGAGATTCTTTCAATTGTTTTGTATTTCTTTAAACTTGCTTTGTGGCCTAAAGTAAGGTCTATTTGGAGAAAGTTCTGTGGGCTGCTGAGAAGAGTGCATTCTGCTGTTGTTGGATGAAGCAGTCTATAAAGGATCCAGCTTGCAAACCAGCCTAGGGGGTATGATGAGGAATAAAAGCGAAAGAGACAAATTTCCAAACAAGATGAACCAGAAGGCTTTCACCTCAAGGGTGCAAGAACACTGGGAATCTAGAAGGTCCTGTTTTTATTTGTAAAACAAGTCAGTGTATCAATCACCAATCCAGGGTTCAAGAAAATGTGAATGATTACCAAAGAACATTAGTCCTCAGACTGATGTTGCTGTGCTCCATGGGTATTGTGAGCATCCATCTTCTTGTACGTAAATAAAGGAGAGAGCAGGCTTCCACTTCGTCTCCAATTCCCAGTAATGTTCAACAAATCCTGGACTCCCACAACTCTGTAGATATGTGTTATGTTCATTTGTTCAGAGGAAGAGTTAGACTTTCATATTTTTGTTAATTGTTTGCTTGGTTGACCAAGCTCCTTTTGAGATTGGGATATTAAAATTTCTGACTGTGCTCATTGGAATCTATTTATCTTTTTTATAACACCTAATTATTTACTAAATTATTCATATTCTGCATTGACTTCTTGTATTGAAACCTCTCTTTTGTGCTTTCTTTTAGCTCGTTGGACAGCATATAATTAAACATCTTTTTTTTTATCTTTTTTTTTTATTTTGTACATCCTCTGTCAGCTCATTGAACATCTTACTCATTTGCTTATTTGTTTCTTCTTTGATCACTTCAAACATTTTGACCATTTGGTTTTTAAATTCTTTACCTATAAGTTTCTCATTTTCATTACCTGTAATATTAGCTCTGGAGAGTCTGAATTGTGTGGTACTTTCCCTCTCAATTCTTGTGTTTTTGTTTAATGTTGTGTATCCATAGGGTGAAAAAGCACTGCTAGTATCATGTAGCATCAAAGAACAAGGAGAGTCAAGCATTGACAGTATCAGGGGTTAAGAAACCATCATATCACCTGGAGGGCCTCAGCAGCCTAGGACAGCATTGCCCACACAGCTGGTGGTGTGCAGCTGGTGGGAGCATTGGCAACCCTTCTCCTCCATGCAGAGGTCCTCAGCTGGATCCCCTGGTCCCAGAGGTGCTTAGAATCCTGTAGGACTGTCATTGATATTACTCCCCCACCCAAAGGACCTCAGCAGCTGGTGAGAGTGTTGGTGACCCTTTTTCCCACCTTCAGTACCTTGGTGGGCTGCTGGAATCATCAGTGACCCCTCTCTCCACTGGAAAACTCTGGTTTCTGGGCCAGCAGGGAGACTTGGCAACATATCTTTCCATTCAGAAGATCTCAGCAGGGAGGCAAGAGTGTGTCAGTCCACCATAAAAGCACAGGACTTCAGTGGGTGGATAGAACTCTTGGTGACCCCTCTTCCTCACCTGTAGAACTTTGACAGGCAGGCAAGGGCATGGGTGAGTCCTTCCCCCACCCAGAAGACCTTGACAGGGAAGCAAAAGCTCTATTGAGGTCTCTCCCCACCCAAAGGAGCCCAGTAGGGAATGAAAACCCCCAGTGACACACTGGAGCCCTAGTTGGTGTGCACACTGTGGACAGGTGGGGTGTGCCAGCCTGGAACTGTCAGAAGCTGCAGTAACAATATAAGCTAAGAGCTGGTTCACATCAATACACCTAGGTTAGTCATCCCAGAAAAAATCCAGAACTCACCCAACTGGCTCCACATGAGGAATTCAGGTGACTGGCTCCTCCCCTACACTGGGATCTGGCAACTGGGCAAACATCAGCTGCACAGTAGAACACTATGAAACACATGACAGACAGTTGAGACTAGAGGAACTGCAAAGACAGAAAAATTAATAAGGAGGTAAAAATGGTGAAACAAAAAAGTAAAATGCAATGTCATACCCCTAGCAAATCTGGATCAACTGCAGGAGACACAGACATAGAAGAAAGTGGAAATCATACACCTGAAATTTCTGAAAGGATAGCAGGTAAAAGTAAAGAAACAAATACATGAGGCTATAGATCAGGTAAATAATCTCTCAGGTAAAAAAATAACAACCTTAATGAAGGAATTTTTTTGCTCAGCATAGCTAGAAAAGACATAGATAAAAAAAAAGTACAGGTGCACACAAAATGAAGGAAACCTTGAATGAACAATATAGGAAAGAAAGAGAATGCATGATGCAAAGAAAAACAATATAAGATTGATAGAAATAAATGACAATGCAGGAGTCAACACAATGACTTAAAAAAAAAAAACTATTCCCAAGAATGGGAACAGAATCTGATACAAAGGTAAGTCAGGCATCTAGAACTCTAAATGGCCATAACTAACATAAATCTACATCCAGGTATATAACAATCAAGATCCCAGATTTAGCACTAAAAACTGTTAGAGAAAAGAAACATAACACCCATCAAAGTAAGCTCATTAGAATAATGCCTGACTTCTCAACACAAACCCTGAAGTCAAGAAGACCTTGGAGTGAAATATTTCAAACCCTAAAAGAAAACAACCTCCAGTCCAGATTAATGTACCCTGCAAAACTATCTTTCAAAATTAATGAAGAAAGGCTGGGGATTTAGTTCAGTGGCTTAAGTGCTTGCCTGGCAAGCACAAGGTCTTGAGTTCGATCCCCAGTATGAAAACAAAATTAATGAAGAAATAAGATACTAACACAACAAAGAACAACTGAAGAAATTCATGTCCACCAAACCAACCCTGGACAGTGTACTGAAAGATATTCTAGACAATGATAAAAATGATCACAATTCCCACAACAATAACAGAAAGAATCTAGATAGGCAGGGAATGCAATTAAAGGAGAAAAGCAGAGAACCAACAATAGAAAAAGAACATGACAAAGATAAACCAGTACATATCAGTTAAAATCAACACAAATGGCTTCAATTAGCCAACTAAAAGAAACAGATTGGTAGAACGGGTCAATAAACAAGATCCAACAATATGATATGCAAGAAACACATCTAAATCAAAAAGAAACTCAAAGGCTGATATTCAAAGAGTTGAAAGCAATATTCCATGCAACAGCAACCCAGAAAAAACACAGGCATATCTATTCTGTTAGCAGACAATATGAACTTCAATCCAAAAATCATAAAAAGAGATAAAGAAGGTCACTGCGTACTATATATACTCATTAGGGGAAAAATTCAAGAGGAAGAGATAACAATCATAAATATATGTGCACCAAATACAGGAGCACCCAATTATATAAAACAAATATTCATATGCACGAAACATCAAATTTGCAATAACATAATTGAAATGAGGGGCATAAATACCCCATTGTCACAAAGAGATCAACTAGACAAAAGTCAGCAAAGAAATAAATAGAACTGAATCAAACCTGTAAACAAATGAACTTAGTAGACATTTACAGAACATTCCACCCAACAACACTGGAATAAATATTCTTCTCAGTTGCACATGATACATTCTCTAAAATAGGCCATATACTAACTCATAGAACATACTTAAGTAAGTGCAAAAGAAAATTATGTCATGCACATTATCTGACCATAGTGCACTGGCACTGCAAATTAATGGCAAAAGACACTGCAAAAGTTACATAAATACATATAAATTAAATAACTCCCTCCAGAACAACCAACAAGTCACAGATGAAATTAATGAAGAAATTAAATACTATCTACAATTAAATGAAAGTGCAGATACAATATAATGGAATGTATAGGGCAAGATGAAAGCAGTCCTAAGAAGAAAATATATAGCAGTGAATTCTCACATTGGGAAAGGAGCACAAATAAACAACCCAATATTGTATCTCAACTTCTAGAAAAAGAGCAAGTCAAAACCAAAGCTCATAGAGGGGAAGAAATTATAAAGATCAGAGCAGGAATTAATGCAACTGAGGCTAAGAAAACAATACAAGGAATTAACGACTTGAAGAGTTGGTTCCTTGAAAGAATAAACAAAATTGAATAACCCCTAGCCAACCTTACCAAGAAAAGGAAAGAAAAACTCAATTCATGCAATCGGGAACAAAAACGGTAAAATTATTACAGATCCTGTGGAAATTCAGAAAATTATCAACATCTACTTTGAAAATCTTTACCCACATAGGCTGGAAAACACAGAGGGAATGGACAGATTTCTAGAAATGTGTGAATTACCAAAGCTGAGTCAAGAAGATATAAAAATTTTAAATAACTCAATATCAGTTATTAAAATTAAAAATGTAATTAAAAACTTACCAGTGAAGAAAATCCCAGGCCCTGATGGATTCATGGTTGAGTTCTACAAGAAATTTAGAGAAGATTTAATGCCAGTACTCCTCAAACTCTTTTTAAAAATTGAAAGGGAAGCAATCTTCCTGAACTCATTTCAAGAAGTATTTCTCTGATACCTAAACCAGAGAACCAGAGAAAGACCCAACCAAAAATAAGAACTACAGGCTAATCTCTCTAATGAACATACATGCAAAAATCCTCAATAAAATACTAGCAAACAGAATGCCACAAATCATCAAGAAGATTATACACAATGACCAAGTGGGATTCATCCCAGGAATGTAAGAATGGTTCCACATATGCAAATCAATAAACATATCACATCAACAGAGTCAAAGACAAAAATCACATGATAATCTCAATAGACACATAAAAAGCTTTTGATATTCAGCACTCTTTTATGATTTGAAAAATCTGTACAGAACATTTGAATAGATGGTCTCTACTTCAATCTGATAAAACCCATCTATGACAAACAAACAGCCAACATCATTCTAAATGGACAAAAACTCAAAGCTTTCACTTTAAAATCAGGAATAAGGCAAGGATGTCTGCTATCACCACTCTTATTCAATATAGTTCTGGAAACAATATCCAGAGCAATTAGACAAGAAAGAGAAATAAAAGAAATAAGGATAGGAAAGGAAGAAGTTAAATTATCTTTATTTTCAAATAACATTATGCCCTATATGGAAGACCCCCAAAACCACCCAAAGAGGCCTAGAGTTAACAAGCACATTCAGCAGTGTAGCTAGATACAAAGTCAGCACTCAAAAATCAATACCTTTCTTGTACACAAACAAAAAAACTCACTGAGACAGAAATTACAGAAATAACATCATTCACAATAACATCCAAAAAACTGGCATACTTAGGAATCAATCTAACAAAGGATGTAAAAGATCTGCATATTAAAATTACAGTACTCTGACAAAGGAAATCAAAGTGGGTATAAAAAAATGGAAAGATATCTCTGCTCTTGGTAAGGAAGAACCAAAATTGTGAAAATGGCCATACTCCCAAAACTGTTATACTGATGTAGTGCAATTCTGATCAAAATACCATTAGCATACCTCACAGATCTAGAGAAAATATTTCTAAAATTTATTTGTAAGCAGAAGAGACCTGGACTAGCAAAGGCAATCCTGGGAAACAAAGTAAGGCAGGAGCCATCACAATCACAGATTTGAAATCATACTACAAAGTTACTGTGGTAAAATCAGCATGGTAATGGCAAAAATAACAGATCAGGAGAGAGGGTCTAAGATGGCAGATCGATAAGCAGCAAGATATCCTCTGTGAGAGAGACAACTCATGCCAGAATAGGGTGCCATGGAGAGGTCTGGACAGAAGAAACTAAAGGCAAAAGAGCTGGTCAAACATGCAGTCCCAGGGCTACGACTGCAGAAGCTGCAATTTAGCGGCCACAGCACTCTCAAGCCACCTGAATTCGTGCCACTACTGTGACTGGCCAGAGCAGCCCAAACTCACAGCTCACAGAGCTGCGACCTGCCAAAGCAGCCGGAACTTGCAACTCGTGCAGCTGGCACCCCCTGGAGCGGCAATCCACCAGAGCTGCCACCTGCCAGAGCCACGACCCACCGAAGCCTCCCCCTGCCAGAGCCACAACCAGCCGAAGCCACGACCTGTCAGAATGGCCCAAACTCGTGACTCATACAGCTGAGACCCCGTGGAGCATGGAAAATCACAATGATGTGACTGGCTGGTTGCACTGAAGATGGAGTTAGGCAAACACAATGGAGAGAGGAGCTGGCGAGGGACCACACAGTGCGTACTGGGAATAAGACCCACCCCGATGGGAGGAGGGCAACCAACTGGGCAACATGTTGGAGTCAGGCAGGAGGAGCCTGAACTAGGAACAACAGTAACTTCAGTTCATTGCTCCCTTCCCAGAGCAGATGGGTGGGATCTGCTCAGCCTGAGTCATGCCTCTGGCCGGGATCCAATGGGCCATCCCAAACCAATTCCCCACACATAGCACACACAAAACCAGTGAAGGCCCCTGAAGGCTGACTGGCCCAGTGGGGAGGGGCTAACATACACAGCCCCTGCCTCACCTCAATGACCAAAAGCAAACAAGAGAGGGAAGAAATCCCTCACCAGTGTGCTTCAGAAGAAACATAACCAACAAGGAAAGGGGCTGGGACCCCCACTATACACCTGTATGGAAGTAACCAAAAATATGACAGGAGAAAGAAACAACAAGAAAAAGCCCCCAGCCCAAAACCCTGACAACATTGATCCAGGAGAGGAAAATACAAAATGTCTGAGGGTAGCAAACATGCATTATCAGACACGGCTTCAATGGACATTAAGAGATATCTTCACGACCTTGTAGACGACCTCAAAACTGAAATATTAAATCAGGTAAAGCAAGATATAAGTAGCTTAATAGAAGAAATGCTAAGCACCTCTCAAGAAGACACAGACAGAAGAAGGGAGGAACACAAAAAAAGGAGAGAAACCTTCGATAAAGAATATAAAGAAAATCTAGAATACATGAAGTAGATTCACAGAGATTACCAGGAAAGCTGGTAAAACCACTTAAAAGAAACTAAGGATAGACTATCAAAACTTGAAGACAAGTTTGTAATGTGTGATCATGAAAGGAAAGACCTTTTAAAAATAACAAGGAAACAGGCAGTAACAATTCAAAGTCTAGAAGATGATAAGAGAATCAATAATTTAAGAATAAGAAATGTGAAGGAAGAAGCAGGAATAAAACCAGGCAAATTACAAAGGCTATTCATGGAAATAATTAAGGAAAACTTCCCAAGCGTGGGAAAAGAAAATGATATTTGGATATATGAGGCATACAGAACTCCAGCCAGCTACATCCAAAACAGAGCTACACCCAGACATATATTAATCAAGATACCAGAAATTCAATATAAAAACAGAATATTAAAAGCCATGAGAGAAAAGAAACAGATCACATATAAAGGAAAGCTCATCAAGATCACAGCAGACTTCTCGACACAAACCATCAGATTAAGAAGAGCTTGGAGCGAAGTGTTCCAAGGCCTGAAAGAAAACAACCTCCATCCCAGATTGATGTACCCTGCAAAACTGTCACTAGAAATTAATGGAGAAAGAAGATGCTTCCATGACAAAGAGGAACTGGGAGAATTTGTGACCACCAATCCAACCTTACAGAGAATACTGAAGGACATTCTAGAGAGAGAGACAAAAAAACCCCAGGATTTCAGGAACAGTGGCAGAAAGACCTCAATGAACAAGCAGGCAATAGAATGAAGGAGAAAACTTGACAAACAATGGCAGAAAAATAGCATAACAGAAATGAGACAGAGAAGGTTGACTATATCTCTAACATACATGGCCTTGATACACTAAAAAAAAAATAGGCAGAGTAGATCAGGGGGTAGATCCATTGAGATGCTCTGTATAGGAAATATAATCAACCTGAGAGAGGGTTTATGGACTGAAAATCAAATATGAGAAAGCAATGCTCTATGTGACATGGAGCCAGAGAGAAATAGGGGCAACTCAACCACCAGCTGCAGATAGGATGGAAAGACAGGATACTTATGTGCAGTAGAGAACTACTCAACTATAATGAAGGAGAACTTGAGGCTTTTGTAGGTAAAGGAATACAACTTGAGATCAAGCCCAGGAACAAGAAGGTTTGGAACAACTTAGGTAAATAGTAGGTTGCCCCCCCAATCTAAAAACTGAGGGAGTTGGTGGGACCCAAAAGGTGCAGCACACTGTGGGAGTGAAAGGGGAGGAATAGTCTAAAAAAAGAAGGCAGAGTATATTGTTAATAGTGCACCAGGATTTAAAACCCACATTATTTACAGAACTCTGCTTAGATGGAGTATATTCTGTTACAGTTTGTCTACTTGTACTAGATTTGAGGGCACAGTCAGTTATTCTGAAAATAGCAGGATATAGTATGGTAATCATCCTGAATCTCCTATTAACTTAATCTGAAGCTCTGTATAACTTACACTGTTTTACCATGACTGATCTTAATTGAATCTGGTTTGTTAGATCGCTGTTTTGTATTGACAGATTTTATTCAAAGCTGTTATGATTAATAGTATCAAGTCTGAGAGTATAGGCAACTACAATGAAGATGACAAGATTCACTAGGATACCCACTCTGGTTTGATTATTACCTGCCTTTGAAGTTTTACATTGTCTATAATGTATTTTTTTTACTAATGTTGTTATGTACTGTTATATTCAATTTTATTGCTATATTCAAATATGCCTGATGATACAGACAATTCTGTTGAAGATAACAAGAGACAACACAGTAACCATTATAGATCACCTTGTACCGTGGTTTTATATGACTTTTTGGTTTTATAGGAATTTGGTTTGCTTTGTCTTGCTATGTTTTGTTTTTCCCTCTAATAGAGAAAAGATAGAAATACATGCAGAGACTCATGCATGCGTAGCTGTTTACAGTCTCACAGTTTGAATGTCTACTTTGTATGCTTTAATTTTGTAACTTGAACAACTGTTTCTAAGAGGACAATATTTAATTTATCAACTAGTGATTTCTTACTGTTTGTCTTTTTAAAATTCTGTATCATTTCTACCCTTTTCCTGTTTTTTTCTCTTTAAATAAAAAAATAAGAGATCTGAGTATCAGTGGAACACATTAGGACACGCAATTTATCACATTACTTTATAATGGTCACTCAGAGAATCAAATACAAAAGAAAGAGTGCAGGAAATCTGTCCCCAACTGAGATCCAAAGAATCAAGTTGAGGACATGAATCCCATGGCAACCTCCTGTAGGAGTCCAGTTGGAGGCCTACAGCCCACAACAAGGACTCGTGTAAGTCTGTTTAATGGATCTGTGCTGGGAAGGCCCAAAGGTCAGTGGTAGCAGCCAAACAGTCTGTGCAATGAGGATGAAGGATCTGTGCCAATGGGCTGAGGGATCTGCACTAGAGCCAGAAAGCAGTGCTCAAAGTAAGGACCAGAGCTCCCCTGAAAAGCACCACAGCCATCCCCACTGACAATGAGGTTCTGAGCTCCCTCAGTGATGAGAACAGCTGAGTTTACCTCAGGAAGCCAGTGTGACAAGCTTCTCCAGGAGACTGGATAGCACACATTTTCCCCTCTGGAGCCTGAAAGTGGTAAAGACCAGAGCTCCACCAAAGTGTGCCGTAGCTATTCTCAGCAACAGCAAGGTCCTGAGCTCTCCCGACATTGAGAACAGCCAAGTTCATATCAGGAAAGAGGCTTGACAACTCCTCCAGGAGAACCCATTGCAATGGGAGAACCAACAACACCACTTCTTCCTCTCCAGTTCTCCTTTTTATGTTGGCACAATCCTCAGGCACATGCTCCACACCCAACACCATGCTGACTAAGTTCAGCTGGTATTACAAGTTGAACACTAAGGAAGTTCCACCTCACTGGCGCTGTCCCAGGAGAGTTTGGGACATCACTCCCAGTGCTTGAGTGTCCTCCTAGCCCCCTAGGACCCTGGACTAGCCTGGAGAGGTTTCTCAGGCTTGAGTGGACCACACCCAGCAACCTTCATTCAACCAGGGGAGCCAAGGCCGATGAGTCCCAGGAGCCAAGGGTGCAGGAGGTGATTTCCAACATACCCAGGGAAAGTTTTGGAACATTGCTCAAAACACACAAATGGATGGAGAAATAAGATACTTCCTTGAAAAAAGAAAAGCTGAAGAACTTCATGAGCACCAAACCAACCCTTCAAAGAATATTCAAAGACATTCTAGATACACATAGCAAAAAACCACTAAGCAAGACAATTAAACAGAATGGAAAGATAAAGATACAACAGCAGAAAGATAACATGTCAACAATAAACCAATATATGACAGTCATAACCATTAATGTAAATGGCCTCAGTTCACCAATTAAAACAAACAGACTGGCAGAATGGATCAAGAAACAATGTCTAACCATCTAACCCAAAAGGAAACTCATCAACTAAAAGTCAAAGGATGGAAAACAATACTTCATGCAACAGGAACTCAAAAAAAAAAAAAAAAGGCGAGGGTAGCTATTCTGTTTGCAGACAATGTGAACTTCAAACCAAGAATGAGCCAAAGATAAAGAAGGTCACTGTGTGCTACTTAGGGTAAAATTTCAAGAGAAAGAGATATCAAACTTAGATATATATGCACCAAATTGCAGAGCACCCAGCTACACAAAGCAAGTATTAACAGAAATGAAAAATCAAATAGGAAATAACATAATTATAACAGGAGACCTTAAAACACCATTGACACAAAGGGATAGATCAACCAGACAGAAAATCAACAAAGAAATAATGGAACTGAATCACACCTGTGAAAAAATGGATTTGATAGATGTATACAGAGTGTTCCATCCAACAACATCAGAATATACTTTCTTCTCAGCAGTACATGGAACATTCTCTAAAATAGACTGTATACTAACCCACAGAACATATTTAGGTAAATGCAAAAGAAGTGAACTTATCCCATGCATGTTATCAGATGATAGTGCCATGAAACTAGAAATTAATGATAAAAGTAACTGCAAAAACCCCACAAACACATGGAAACTGGATAATACACTCTTTCGCAATTGTGGGTCACAGAGGAAATTAAAGAAGAAATTAAGCAATATCTACAAGCAAATGAAAATGCAAATACAACTTACCAGAACCTGTGGGATGCAATGAAAGCGGTCCTCAGAGGAAAATTTATTGCACGGAGTTCCCACATTAGGAAAACAGAATGAACACAAATAAGTAACCTGATATTACACCTCAAACATCTAGAAAAAGAAGAGCAAGCCAAGCCCAAAGCCAAAAGAAGGGAGGAAATTATAAAGATCAGAGCAGAAATTAATGCAATAGAGACTAAAAAAACAATACAAAGAATCAACGAATCAAAGAGTTGGTTCTTTGAAAGAATAAATAAAATTGATAAGCCCCTAGCCAACCTAACTTAAAAAAGGAAAGAAAAGACTCAGATTCATGCAATACAGAATGAAAAAGGTGAACTCACTACTGACCCTGTGGAAATACAGAAGATCATCAACAACTATTTTGAAAACCTCTGCTCTCATAGGTTCGATAAGACAGAAGAAATGGACAGATTCCTAGAAATGTATGAACCATCAAAACTGGATTAAGAAGATGTAAAACTGCTGAATTACCAAATTTCTATTAAGGAAATTGAAAAATGTAATCAAGTCCCTACCAACAAAGAGCCCAGGCTCAGACAGATTCCCTGCGGAATTCTACAAGAAATACAAAGAAGACTTAATGCCAACACTCCTCAAACTCTTCAGTGAAATTGAAAGGGAAGCAATTCTCCCTAAGTCATTCCTGGAAGCAAATATCACTCTAATACCAAAACCTGAGAAAGACCCAACTAAAAAAGAGAACTACAGGCCAATCTCCCTAATGAACATAGATGCAAAAATTCTCAATAAAATATTGGCAAACAGGATGCAGCAAATCATCAAGAAGATTATACACCATGACAAGGTGGAATTCATCCGAGGCATGCAGGGATGGTTCAACATATGTAAATCAATAAATGTAATCTACTATATCAATAGAGCCAAAAATAAGAATCACATGATCATTTCTATAGATGCAGAAAAAGCTTTTGATAAGATCCAACACCCATTCATGATAAGAACCTTACAGAGAATTGCAATAGATGGTCTCTACCTCAGTATGATAAAGACCATCTACTACAAACCAACAGCAAGTGTCATATGAAATGGCCAAAACCTGAAATCCTTTACCTTAAAATCAGGCACAAGACAAGGATGTCCCTTATCACCACATCTATCCAACATAGTACTGGAAATACTAGCTAGAGCAATTAGACAAGAGAGAGAAATACAAGGAGTAATGATAGGAAAAGACAAAGCTAAACTATCATTATTTGCAGACAACATGATACTCTACATAGAAGACCCCCAAAACTCCATTGAAAGAATCCTAGATATAATAAACAAATTCAGTAATGTAGCTGGATACAAAGTCAATACTCAAAAATCAATAGCAATCCTATACACTAATAACAAAATCACTGAGAAGAGAAGCCACACCTTTCACATTAGCATCCACAAAAATGAAATACTTAGGAATTAATATAATGAAAGAAGTAAAAGAGCTAGACAAGGAAAATTATAATACCCTGAAAAAAGAAATCAAAGAGAACCTCAGAAAATGGAAAGACATCCCTTGTTCACGGATAGGAAGAATAAATATTGTGAAAATGGCCATTCTCCCAAAATTGTTATACACATTCAATGCAATCCCAATGAAAATACCACTAACATACCTCATAGATCTAGAGAAATCACTTCTAAAATTCATCTGGAACCAGAAGAGACCTAGAATAGCAAAGGCAATTCTAAGCAGCAAAGGCAAGGCAGGAGGCATCACAATCCCTGACTTGAAGTTATACTACAAAGCTACTATAATGATCCGGCCTGCGGACCAATGCGTGGGTTTTCCCCTAGAGGAAGGAAAACGGGGCGGGGGCAGGGTGAAGAGAGAGAGACGGAGGCAAGTTGAAGTTTTCCAATCAAACCTCGTTTATTGAGGAAGTGTCCCTGGCTTATAAAGAAGCGGGGGCAGGAAGTTACGGATGGGTCACTGTCATTTCCTGGGTGGGGCGA
>PVLA01018444.1:0-14532 GCA_004027455.1 Hydrochoerus hydrochaeris | reverse complement strand
GACAGATCATATTTATCTGCAATTAACAATTCTCCAATGGTCTCCCTCTAACTCTGCTTGGTGTGCCTAGCATGATCTGACTGCATTACTCCTCAAACTTGTTCTAGATGTCTCTGCCTCCCTCACTTGGCATCAAACACAGTCAAAACTCTATCTCTTACACATGACAGACACTTGTTTCATGGTCTTCACATTTATTCCATATGACCAGAAAATCCTTCCCTTGGATATCCACATAGTTTTCCCCTCACTTCCTTCAGTTTTTTGTTCAAATGCCACTTCTTCAGTTTCATACTTAATGTCTTAAAGCAATATGTGTTTATTATCTGTAGTTCTGGAAGTCAGAAGTGCAAATGTAAAATGTCAAAGGGCTGTTGTACTCCCTTGGAGATCCTCGCTTTGCTGTGTTTGAAGTTATCCACAATCCTAAGGTCTAACCTCATCCTCTATCCTTAAAGCCAGCATTACAGTATCTTCAAATCTCTCTTGTTCCCTGCTTCTATAGTCACATTGCTATTTCTAAGTCTGATTATTTTCTCATTTTATGATGATCCTGGTGATTATGTGGGTTCACATAGCTGATGTGGAATAATCTACCTATTATGTGATTCTCAACTTAGCTACCTCTGTAAAGTTCCATTTGCCATGATAACATATTCACAGGTTCGAGGAAGCAGGACAGTTTGGGGACTCATTATTCAGCCTAGCACATGACCTCCTTACCAGGCTTTTCCAACTGAAACACTTAAGGTTACAAATCCAATCCTACACACACCAGAAAGTTCATCTTTCTGGTTTTGCTAATATGTCACACACTATATATCTAAAATTTATTTGTGTGTAGTCCATTAGAAATACAGTGAATGGGCTGTATTATTTTTATTTACTAATATATAAAGATGCTAGATAGATAGATGATAATAGATAGATGATGTCTAGAAGAGTAACCTAGAACATAAAATGGTAGGTACCCAGGTATGCGTAATGAATAAGTGTAAAAGACCTTATAAATAACATGTAGTAGAATAAGACTCATAACTGGAATCTACTAACAAAATGTAAACATTATTTTGTTCTCTGCATTTTGTCTCCTACAGGAGCAACTAGGGAGTAGTAGTTTTAGGCGATGTAAAACTTTGGCAGCCTGAGTTTCGGAGCAACTATGCCAAGCAGAGCCTCCGTCCCACCCTCAGACCCTGAGGTGGGCCACATCGTGCAGCCGACGAGTCAGCTTGTGCTGCATCAATACATTGAAACTTTGGACTGTTATGAGCACATAACTGGTCTCTTCTGATCTTGCTATCAAAAGTTGGGTGCCCTTGTAGCAATAACAAACTCCCAGAATATGTGTCACTGAATTCATGAATGGCCATCAGCAAGGAAATTAATTTCAGAGGCTACAAATGTTGTGATTCATGTTTTACAGTGACCAAATATTTAGTAAAACTGCCATTCATATAACCTAGGAAGTCGATCATGATAAGGGTGAAACTTGTCCTCAAGGGGAAAACATAATGTTAGAGTGTTTGTTTAGTGATATTTGTCATGTTTGGCTAGGTATTAGGAGAAACAAGCCCTGGGAAGAATTTCCCAGTTTGAAAGCAGAAATGAAAGGAAATGGAGAAATTTAAGAATTGAAACTTGGCAGGACTGAAAAAGCCAATTACTTCTGGATTCCACATAGTAAAATTTAAGTCAAAAAGCAATTTTAAGGGAGATGCCAATAAAATCTTTCAACAGATTACATTACCTAAGGGCAAGGATCATATTAAGGATATATTGCTCAGTAAATCTTTTCCAATTATGTAAAATTGCTCATGGCAGATATTAAGGGTAAAACTTGTCCACAGAAGTGCGATAGCCTGGAGAAAGAGAGCCGTGGGAGGGAAAAAATAAAAGCAAAGAAACATACAAGCAATGAGAATCTTGTCTCAAAAGGAGGTGCCAGGTTTTTCCCTTCTCCCCCCTGCCATTCTCTGAGAATATGATCTTACTGCCTTTAGTGACTTTAGCTTAGTACATGGTGAAGGGCAAGGGTCTAGTTTTAGTTTTCAGCATATGGAGAGCCATTTTTTCTTACACCATTTATTAAAGAGACTATCTTTCTTCCAGTGAATGTTTGGCCCCTTTGACAACAATAAGGTGACTAAGTCTGTTTGTAGTTGTGGTTCTATCTTCTAGTCTATTCCACTGATCTTCAGGTCTGTTTTTATTCCAGTATCATGCTGATTTTATCATGGTAGCTTTGTAGTTTAACTTCAAGCCAGGGATTATGATGCCTCCTGCCTTGCCTTTGTTGCCCAGAATTGCTTTTGCTAGTCTGGGTCTTTTCTCATTCCAGATGAATTTTAGGAATGATTTCTCTAGTTCTGTGAGGTGGGCTAATGATATTTGGACTAGAAGTGCATTAAATCTGTATAATAACTTGAGGAGAATGGCCATCTTCACAATGTTTGTTCTTCCTATTCATGAACAGAGAACGTTCTCCATTTTCTGAGAGCTTCTTTGTTCCCTTTTTTCAGAGTAATGTAATTTTCAATGTACAGATATTTTAGTTCCTTCATTAGGTTTATTCCTAAGTATTTCATTTTGGTGGGCACTATTGTGAGTGTGTGTTTTCCCTGTTTCTCTCAGTGAGTTTGTTTCTTTTGTATAGGAATGTTATTGATTTTTGAGTGTTGAATTTATATTTAGCTACGTTACCAAATTTGATTATTACATTTATAATTATTTCAGTGGAGTATTGGGGGTCTTCTAAGTAGAGTATCATATCATCGGCAAATAATGATAACTTAATTTTTTCCTTTCTTATCCTCACTCCTTTTATTTCTCTTTTTTGTCTAATTGCTATCACTAATGTTTCCAGAACTATATTGAATAGCAGTGGTGATAATGGACATCCTTGTCTTTTTCCTGATTTTAGGTTGAAAGCTTTCAGTTTTTAACTATTTAGTAAAATGTTGGCTGTTGGCTTATCATATATGGTTTTTATCAGGTTGAGGCAAAGATCATTTGTTCCAATTTTCTGTAGGAGTTTTATCATGATAATGTGTTAGAGTTTTATCAAAAGCTTTTTCTGTATCTATTAAAATGATCAGTGATTCTTGTCTCTGACTCTACTGATACAGTGTTTTACGTTTATTGATTTGTGTATTTTGGACAGTCCCTGCTTTCCTCAGATGAATCCCACTTGGTTATGGTATATAATCTTCTTGATGATTCGATGCTTTTTGCTTGTATTTTATTGAGGAGTTTTACATCTATGTTCATTAGGGAGATTTGCCTATAGTTCTCATTTTTGATTGGATCTTTCTCTGGTTAGGGTAATACTTCCTTCCAGGAATGAGTTAGGGAAAATTGCTTCCCTTTCAGTTTCATCAAAGAGTTTGAGGAGTGTTGAAATTAAGTCTCCCTTAAATTTCTTGTAGAATTCAACCCTGAATTCATCAGGACCTGGACTTTTCTGTGTTGCTAAGGTTCTAATTACATTTTCAATTTCATTAACTGAAATTGGATTTTTCAGCACTTTTAAATCTTCTTGACCCAGTTTTGGCAATTGATACGTTTCTGGGAATATGTCCATTTCATCTGTGTTATCAAACCTATGAGAGTAACAGTTTTCAAAGTAGGTATTGATGATCTTCTGTATTTCCACAGAGTCTGCAATGACTTCACCATTGTCATTCCTTATAACATGAATTTGAGCTTTTTCTTTCCTTTGTTTGATAAATTCGGCTAGGGGCTTACCAATTTTATTCTTTCAAAGAACCAACTCTTCAATTCATTAATTCTTTGTATTGTTTTCTTAGTCTCAATTTCATTAATTTCTGCTCTGATCTTTATAATTTTCCCCCTTCTTTTGGCTTTTGACTTGACTTGATTTTCTTTTCCTACATATTTGAGGTGCAGAATTAGATTATTTGTGTTCATTCCATTTTCCTGATATGGGAGCTTAAGTGCTATAAATTTCCTTCTGAGAACTGCTTTCATTGTGTCTCACAGGTTCCAGTAAGTTGTATTTGTATTTGTGTTTGTTTGTAGATATTGTTTAAATTCTACTTTATTTCCTTTGTGATCCATTGATTGCTCAGAAGTGTATTATTTAATTTCCATGTGTTGATGGAGTTTTTGCAATTTCTTTTCTCATTAATTTCTAGTTTCATGACCCTATGATCAGATAATATGCATGGGATAATTTTGATTCTTTTTCATTTACTTAAGCATCTTCTATGGGCTAGGATATAATCTATTTTAGAGACTTTCTCATGTGCAGCTGAGAAGAAAGTATATTCTGATGTTGTTGGGTGGAACACTCTGTACATGTCTACTAAATCCATTTGCTCACAAGTTTGGTTCAGTTGTGTTATTTCTTTGCTGATTTTTTGTCTAGTTGATCTGCCTTTTTGTGACAATGGAGTGTTAAGGTCCCCGTTATGATTGTATTATTGATGGATTTTTTCATGTCTATTAATATGTTTCTTACATTGTTGGATGTTCCCATATTTGATGCATATATATTTATGATTGTTACATCTTCCTGTTGAAGTTTTCCCCTAACCAGTATGCAGTGACCTTTGGTATCTCTTTTGATCATTCTTGGTTTGAGGTTCACATTGTCTGCAAACAGAATCACTACTCCTGCTTTTTTGGGGATCCTGTTGCATGGAGTATTGTTTTCCATCCTTTGACTTTCAGTATATTAATTTCCTTTTCAGTTAAATGTGTTTCTTCTATACAGCATATTGTTGGATTTGATTTCTCAAACCACTCTGCCAGTCTGTTTTTTTTTCTTAAGTTGGTGAACTGAAGCCATTTATATTGATGTTTATAACTGATATTTATTGGCTTATATTTGTCATATTATCTTTCTGTTATTGGTTCCCTGATTTTACCCCTCTGTTTAACTGCTTCTCCTGCTTGTTGGTTGCTTGCTCTTTCCATTGTTGTTCTTGGAATTGCAGACATTTATATCTCTCTCTACAATATCTTTCAGTACTCTTTGTAGTGTTGGTTGGGTTGTCATGAAGTTTTTCAGCTGTTCTTTGTCATGGAAGTATCATATTTCTCCATTGATTTTGAAAGATAGTTTTGCAGGGTACATCCATATGGGTTGGAAGTTGTTTTCTTTCAGTGCTTAAAGTACTTCACTTCATGTTCTTCTTGACTTGATTATTTGTGTTGAGGAGTCTGCCATGATTTTGATAGGCTTTCCTTTATAGGTGACCAGTTTCTTTTCTCTGGCAGCTTTTAATATTCTGTTCTTATGCTAAATTTCTGGGATCTTGATTATTATATGTCATGGTATAGATTTATCTTGATTATGACTAACTGATGTTCTATATGGCTCACTTATGTGTATGTCAGGTTCTTTTCCCATGTTTGGGAAATTTTCTGCCATTATGTCTGCAAATAGTCTTATAAAAAGATGTTTGTGCTGTCTGCTTTTGTGTTGACACCTATCAATCTTATATTGTTTCTCTTCACCATCTTGTAGCTGTTGTATTGTTATTTCCTGATTCCTCATTATTTTTAAGAGCTATATCCTTTCATGACCACTCATCACAATCATGTCTTCAGGGTCTGAAAGTCTATCTTCAGTTTCATTCATGCAGTTTTGCCAGCTTTCAATGGAATTTTTGATTTCCTGAATATCTCCTTAAATCTATTTCATGTATTCTAATTGTTTCCTGTATTATTCATTCAAGGTTTCCATCACTTTCCTATGCTCCTCTACTTTTTCTATGTCTTCTTTGGATATATTCACCAATCCTTTCATTGTATTTATCATTTCTGTTTTCATCTGAGTGATTATTTCTGATCTGATTTCCATTTACAGCTTTCTGGAGTTGTGTCTTTACTTCTCTTCCTATCATTTCAGAGATTTCAGGTGTTTGATTTCCAAATTTACCCATGCCAATGTCTCCTAGACTTGATGGGCTGGAAGTTTGATGTTGCCTTTTGTTTTTTCATTTTGGCATTTTCCTGTGTTCCTCTGAATCAGCTGGATGCCAAGTCCTAGTTGCTTCCATTCTGGTGAGCTGTCAGGCAGCAGGCCTCACTGAAGGTTGCTGCTGGTTCTGGGTCATGGCACAGACACCTGGTCCCCCTATGCTTCACTGAGGGTTTGTGGATGGCTGTAAGTTGCTGGGCACAGGTTCCCAGTTCCTTTGGGCCTCAGGGATGGTTCCCAGGTATAGGTGAGTCACTAGTCCCAGCTTCTCAGTCCCCGCAAGCCTCACCAGGAGTTTCTTGGTGTGAGAAGGTCACTACAGCTTTGCAGTTCTTGCTGGACTCACTGAGGATTTCTGGATAACTCTGGTTCACTGGGCACAGACTCTCAGTCACAACAGGCCTCAGAGATGCTCTCTGGATGTGCATAGGCATCTGGGCACAGTTTTCCAGCCCCCAAGAGCCTCACCAAATGTCCCCAGATGACTGTAGGTCACTAGGCATAGCTTCCTGGTCCCAACTGGCTTGAGCATTGCTGTCCAGGTGTGAGTGGGCCACTGGCCACAGCTTCCCCATCCCCAGAGGCTGACTTTTGTACAGGATATGAGATAAAGGTCCACTTGCATTCTTTTATATATGGAGTTCTACTTTTCCAACATCATTTATTAAAAAGACTATCCTTTCCCCACTTGTACTTGCTATCTTTATAGGAGAACAACTGGTCATAAGTGCATGGATTTATTTCTGGACTTTCTATGCTGCTCCATTGGTATTTATTGGTTTCTATGGAAGTACCATAGTATTTTAATTACTATGATTTGTAGTAAGTTTTGAGATAAGACACTGTAATGCTTCCAGTTTTGTTATCTTAGGTTATTCAGCATTTTTATGGTTCCATACTTATTTTAGAATTCTTTTTATACTTCTTTTAATATTTTATGAAAAATGTCATTTGAATTTTGATAGGAATTACATTGAATCTTTAATTCATTTGGGTAATATGGAAACTTGAATTATATTACCTTTTATAAACAATGATCATGGATATCTTTCCACTTATATCTTCTTCAATTTATTTCATTAATGTTTTGCAATTTTCTGAATATATGTCTTTTACTTACTTGGTTTGATATATTCCTAAGAAACTTACTTGTCATGTTGGAACTTGGAGCACTGGGAAAACAGGAAGCCAGCATGCCACCCTGGTAAGTGGCTGTGGCCTCCCAAGCTGCAGCTGCCCCAGGGTAAGAACCATATCAGCATATCCTGAGACCCGCACCATGTTGGAACTTGGGGCGCTGGGAAAACAGACAGCCAGCGCACTGTTCTGGTGGGTGGCTGTGAACCTACCAGTGTGTGGGCTAAGAATCAAACATCCATCTCATTCTCCCCCTCCCTCCTGCAGCAAGTGAGAGCCAGAGATCTGAACATCTCTTATGAGTTTGACTCTATGCAATATAGCAAATAAGGGGGATTTTCTTCTGCCATCTCTTTGAAGGCAAATATTTTTATCTCTGTTTTTCTCTGTTCTGATCAATGGTATTGCTCTATTCAATATTCTGTTTTTATAATTTTGGTATTTCCTTCGATATTGCTCTACCTGATTGAAGGAACAACTATTGTGAAGAAACCAGATATACTATTGTGACTATTGCTGCTATCCCAGAAACCTGCTGTGAGGTTCTGTATCAATTTCATTGCACTGCCTCAATTGGCTATGTCCTGTCTTGTTGTGCTGTATGTTACTACCTTCAAAATAAATAAATAAATAAATAAATAAAATAAAAAATAATAAGAAAAAGTTAAAAAAAGTAAATAACAACAAAGATCAGTAAGGTACTGAGCAACCTGAAACATGATATAACTAAACAGATAATGGACTTAAAAAGCAAAAGGAGTAAAAGAAAATGCTCTAAAGGATATAACTGCATGTATATTAAAGTGTGTAGGATTAATAACCATGTTGCTAAGTGGTTGTTGGATCAGTGAACAGAACTGTTTGCAGCCTCACTGTTTGAATGTTCACTTTGTATGCTTTAATTTTATAACTTGAACAACTATATCCAAGAAGACAATATGTAATGTATCAACTAGTGATTTCTTACTGTTCATTTTCTTTTGAAATTCTGTATTGTTTCTACCCTTTTTTTCTGTTTTGCTTTTTGCCCCCTCTCTTTAAATAAAATTAAATTAAAAAAAAGAAACTTACTTGTTCTGGTGCTAATGTGCATGAGATTATTTCTTGGTTCCTTTATTAGGTAGTTTGTTGTTATTGTATAGAAATGTTACTGGTTTGTATAGGTTCATTTTGTGTCACTTACTTTACTGAATTAATTTAAACAGGTGTTCTGGCTAAGTCTGTGTAGTCTCATATAAGATCGTAGGATCTGTGTAATCAGAGAAGCAACTTAACATCCTTATTTTCAATATAGATGCGTTTATTTACTGTTTACTTGTTTTTTGTATAATTTCTCTGGCTAAGACCTCCAGTACTAGAAGGGGGAAAATTAGGCTGGGCCCAAATTTGTGATCCTTCTGCCTCAGCTTCCCAGAGTACTTGGATTAAAGGCATGTACCACTGTACCTAGTGCACAGCCTTTTCTTACTGAAAGACATTTTCTTTATGAAAGAGGATTTTTTTCTTAATTATTACTCTGATCAAATTTTATATTTCTACAGGTGTATTATATTGTATATGTCTAGAAATTTATCCATTTCATCTAGGTTGTTAAGTTGTTGGTTTACAAATTTTCATGCTGTTCTTTTGTATTTCTATGGTGTTGGTCATAATACCACCTTTTAAATTTTATGATATTGCTGGTATGAGCCAGGAAGAGAACCAGTCAGCATCTCCCAAGATCCTGCCATGGTGGAACTTAGGTGAATGAGCAAGAAAGTAATTCGCCTCCCTTCCTGGTAAGTGCCCCTGGCACAAGCCAGGAAGAGAACCAGTCAGCATCTCCCATGAGCCCACCAGCACGTGGGCTGAGAATCAAACATCCCATCCCTTCCCCTCCCCCGTTAGCAACTGGGGGCAGAGGTTTGCACATCTGCAATACAACAAATATGGGGGATTTCCTTCCATCTTCTGTTTGAAGACAAATGTTGTTTTCACTGTTTTGCTTAGTTCTGATTGTTTTGCTCTATTCAATTTTCGCTTTTAATTGGTTTTATAATGTTCTGTTTTTTGTTTGATTTCTCTGTACCTGATTGAATGGACAACTATTGTGAAGATAACAAGATATACTTTGATACCTATTACTGTTATCCTGGTAACCTGCTGTGAAGTTCTGTACCAATTTCACTGCATTGTCTTGATGGGCTTTGTTCTGTCCTGTTTTATTGTATTTTACTATCTTCAAAATAAATTTTTAAAAAATTTAAAATAATAAATTTTCTGATCTTCTTTACTTGAGTCCTATCTCTTTTTCTCTTAGTCTACCTATCCATTTTCATTTTTTAAAAAATAAAACTAACATCTACTTTTGTTGTTCTTTACTACTGTTTTTCTTGTATACAGAAATCAAAGAGATAGACACTATAAAAGCAATTTTTAAAAGAAAAGGTTATAAGCTAAATGAAGTGGGAAGAGTCCTCACAAGAAAGAAGCAGAAGAGGAAAAACTAGAAAGGTGGCAACATAAGGAGTCATTCCACAGTTGCTGGCTTTCCAGATGGAAGGCCCATGAAAAGTGGACTTTCTAGAACCTGGCAGGGCCCAGGAAGTGAGTCTTTTGTCCTGCAGAGATCTCTGCAGCAGAGACTGCACTCTGCTAACCTCTCAGTGTCAGCCCAGTGAGACCCATCCTGGCATACTGACCTCCAGGTACGTAAGATAACAAATTTACATTATTAAAGCCACCAAAACTGTGGCAATACACAAGAATACAATTATAACAGGACATCTTAACAGCCCATTGTCACAAAGAGATAGATCAACTAGACAAAAAGTCAGCAAAGAAATAAAAGAACTGAATCATACCTGTGAGCAATTGGACTTAGTAGATGTTTACAGAGTGTTCCACTCAACCACATCAGAATACACATTCTTCTCAGCTGCACATGGGACATTCTCCAAAATAGACCATATATTATCCCATAAAACATTCTTAAGTAAATGCAAAGGTATTGAAATCGTACCATGCATAGTATCTGACCATAGTGCACTGAAATTGGGAATTAATGGCAAAAGAAATTGTAAAACCTACATAAATACATGGAAATTAAATAACAGCCTTTTGAACAACCAGTGGGCTACAGATGAAATTAAAGAAGAAATAAAACAATACCTACAATTCAATGAAAATATAGAAACAACATACTGTAATCTGTGGGATGCAATGAAAGTGGTCTTAAGAGGGAAATATATAGCAATAAACTGTCATATCAAGAAAACAGAATGAGCACAAATAAACAACCTAATGCTCCATCTCAAGTGTCTAGAAAAACAAGAGCAAGCTAAACCCAAATCTCATAGAAGAGAGGAAATTGTAAAGATTAGAGCAGAAATCAATGCAACTGAAACTAAAAAAAAAATACAAAGAATTAATGAATCAAAAGGCTGGTTTTTTTCAGAGAATCAACAAAATTGACAAACCCCTAGCTAACCTTATCAAGAAAAGAAATAAAAAACCCAAATTCATGCAATAAGAATTGAAAAGGGAGAAATTACTACAGATGCCAGGGAAATTCAAAAGATCATGAATACCTACTTTGAAAATCTCTACTCACATAGAGTGGAAAACACAGAGGAAATGGACAGATTTCTACAAACATATGAACTAACAAAGCTCAACCAAGAAGATATAGCAATTTTGAACAACCAGTATCAGCTATTGACATTGAAAATGTAATTAAAAACTTACCAACAAAGAAAGGTCCAGGTCCTGATGGATCCACACCTGAATTCTACAACAAATTTAGAGAAGATTTGATGCCAGTACCCCTTAAATTCTTCAACGAAATTGAGAAAAAAGCAATCCTCCTTAAATCGTTCCTGGAGGGAAGTATTACTCTTATACCAAAACCAGAGAAAGATGCAACCAAAAAAGAGAACTATAGGCCAGTCTCACTAATGAACATTGATGCAAAGATTCTCAACAAAATACCAGCAAATAGAATGCAGCAAATCATCAAGAAGATTATACATCATGACCAAGTGGGGTTCATTCCAGGAATGCAGGGATGGTTTAACATACACAAATCAATAAATGTAATACACCACATCAACAGAGCCAAAAACAAAAACCACATGGTCATCTCAATAGATGCAGAAAAAGCTTTTGACAAAGTCCAACACATGCTCATGATAAAAACCATTCAGATATTCGGAATACACGGTGTCTACCTCAACCTTATAAAGGCCATCTATGACAAACCAACAGCCAAAATTACACTAAATGGACAAAAACTGAAAGCTTTCACTTTAAAATCAAGAACAAGACAAGGATGTCCACTCTCACCACTCCTTTTCAACATAGTTCTGGAAACACTAGCCAGGGCAATCAGACAAGAGAGAGAAATAAAAGGAATAAAGATAGCAAAGGAAGAAGTTAAATTATTACTATTTGCAGATGACATGATACCCTATATAGAAGACCCAAAAAACTCCATTAAAAGACTGCTAGAGGTAATAAAAAAATTCAGTAGTGTAGCTGGATAAAAGTCAATGCTCAAAAATCAATAGCATTCCTGTACACAAACAAAAAATTCACTGAGAGAGAAATTGTGGAAATATCACCCTTTACAATAACATCTAAAAAAATGAAATACTTAGGAATCAACCTAACTAAAAATGTAAAAGACCTATATGCTGAAAACTATACTATGCTGAAAAAGGAGATTGAAGAGGATATCAGAAAATGGAAGGACATTCCTTGCTCTTGGTTAGGAAGAACCAACATTGTGAAAATGGCTATACTCCCAAAGCTGTTATACAGATTTAACGCAATCCCAATCAAAATACCACTGACATACCTCACAAATCTAGAGAACACACTACTAAAATTCATTTGTAAACAGAAGAAACCTAGAATAGCAAAGGCAATTCTGGGCAACAAAAGCAAGGCAGGAGGCATCTTAATTCCTGACTTGAAACAGTACTATAAAGCCACAGTGATAAAATCAGCTTGGTACTGGCAAAGAAATAGACCTGAGGATCAATGGAACAGATTAGAAGATGCAAGCACAACTACAAAGACACTCAGCCACCTGATATTTGACAAAGGGGCTAAATATGTCCACTTG
Source organism: Hydrochoerus hydrochaeris (assembly GCA_004027455.1). NCBI lineage: Eukaryota > Metazoa > Chordata > Mammalia > Rodentia > Hydrochaeridae > Hydrochoerus > Hydrochoerus hydrochaeris. The sequence goes on along the minus strand of PVLA01018444.1, from coordinate 2,338 downwards.
AAGAAGGATAGTCTCTTTAATAAATGGTGTTGGAAAAATTGGCTCTCTACATGCTGAAGACTGAAACTAGATCCATGCATATCACCATGCACAAAAGTAAAATTTAAATGGATCAAAGACCTCAATATTAAAACAGAAACACTAAATCTACTGGAAGACAAGATAGGTAGAAGTCTTGGAGACATAGGCGTAGGCAGAGAATTCATGAACAAAACGCAAACTGCATGGGAAACACTTCAAAGACTCAACAAATGGGATCTCACATTATTGAAAAGTTTCTGCACTTCAAAGGAAATCACCAACAGAGTGAAAAGAAAACCAACAGAGTGGGAAAAAATTTTAACCAGCAACCACTCAGACAAAAGATTTGTGTCAAGAATATATAAAGAACTGAAAAACATCAATTCCCCCAAATTCAAAGACCCTCTCCAAAAATGGGCATCTGAGATGAACACACAGTTCTCAGGGAAAGATATACAAATGGCAAATAAATACATGAAGAAATGTTCGCCATCACTGGTCATTTGAGAAATGCAAATTAAAACAGCATTGAGATTCCACCTTACTCCGGAAAGAATAGCTGCCATCAAGAAATCAACTAATAACAAATGTTGGCGAGGCTGCGGGGAAAAAGGAACACTGCTCCACTGTTGGTGGGAATGTAGACTGGTGCAATCATTATGGAAATCCATATGGAGAATTCTCAGAAGACTAGGATTGGAAGCCCCATTCAATCCAGCTATCCCCCTCCTGGGCATTTTCCCCAAAGAACTGAAAAGTTCATATCACAGTGATATATGTGTGCCCATGTTCATAGCTGCACAATTTGTGATAGCTAAATCCTGGAAACAACCAAGATGCCCATCAACTGCAGAGTGGATGAAAAAGATGTGGCATTTTTATACAATGGAATATTACTCAGCTATAAAAAAGGATGATCTTGAGCCTTTCATAGGCAAATGGAGACAACTTGAGACTATCCTCATTAGTGAAATAAATGAGAATCATATTTATAAATATCATATTGTGTCTCTAGTGTAAAAAGTAAATAAGAACTACAAGTGTAATAAAACCAAAATGTTTAATTGCTATTGTAAAAAAGAGAGGAAAAGAAAGTGCTCTAAGAGATATAACTGCATGTAAGTTTGAGTGTGTAAAGTAGATGACCATATTGCTGAATCTTTGTTGGATCTTTGAGCAAAATTGTTTGTAGTCTGACTCTTTGAATATTTACTATTTACCCTTTAACTTTGTAACTTGAACAACTACATCCAAGATGACAATACGTAATTTACAAATTACTGATTTCTTAGTGGGGCTTTTTCTCATTCTCCTTTTTCTTTCTTTCTTTTAGAATTCTGTATTATTGCTACCCTTTTTTGTTTTGCTTTTTTTTCTCTTTAAATAAAATTTAAAAAATGTATAATTGCTATTGTAAAAAAAGAGGAAACAGGAAGTGCTATAAAAGATATAGCTGCATGTATGTTTAGGTGTGTGGGATTGATGACCATATTTCTAGGTTCTTGTTGGATTGTTGAACAGATCTGTTTTCACTCTCACTGCTTTAGTGTCCACTTTGTGTGCTTTAATCCTGTAACTTGAATAACTATTTCTAAAAGAACAATGTGTAATGTATCAACTAGTGGTTTCTTACTATTTATCTTCTTTTCTTGAAATTCTGTAATACTTCTACCTTTTTCATGTTTTTTTTTCTTTCTCTTTAAATAAAAAAAAATGGGAAAAAAAAGCTGTGGCAATCTGTTACAGCAGCAATAGAAAACTAATGTAGCAGTGGTTTAAAAATCTTCAATAATTTCAACACCTATATTATTTCAGGGTTGGAGACTATTGTCTATCATTTCTCAAATTATGATTTCCCTATTTTTTCATAAGCTATAATTTTAGATCATATTCTAGATGTTTCAAATATTACAACTAGAAATCTTGAATCTTGTTTAAACTCCAAGGAGAATATTTTAAAAACAAAAAGCATTTCATCTAGATGTAGTAATGACAATAATTTCAGTCCACCTTCTGTGGGCTTTAGCTATGCATCTGCTCAGTCCTCAAAGTCTTTACTGTGCTGTTTGAATCAGTTCAGTTCTCTAAGTCTTCACTGTGCTATTTCAAACTTGCCTGGTTTACCGGACCTCAGTGTATGTAGCATTCAGTGGCCAATCTGGCACCTGGGCCATGGCCCATCCAATAGTTCAAGTCCCAAAGCTGTGTGACATGCAATTTAGGGAAGATCAACATTTGCTAAACTAACAGTTGAGCTCAAGAGTTCACACACCACTTTATCTTCTTTTGAGCTTCATCTTCACTAAAATCTCTCCAG
>PVLA01018443.1:0-14513 GCA_004027455.1 Hydrochoerus hydrochaeris | reverse complement strand
GGGAGAGATGTGTGAGGCTATTGTGCTGCTCCCTATATTGTTTCCCTTATCACTTATGGGAGCATGACAGTCCCTGTGAGGACAGCGCCTGTCTTAGGTCAAGGACTCTTCATATGAACCCAACCAGGCCTTACCCGTCATGGGCCTGCAGGACAGCAATTGGTCCTGTGCCTGTCTTAGGTGGCTGGTGGCGTAACATGTGTCCTAGTTTCCTGTCTTTGGTTGCCTGTAGGACAGCGCCTGTCTTAGGTCAAGGACTCTTCATATGAACCCAACCAGGCCTTACCCGTCATGGGCCTGCAGGACAGCAATTGGCCCTGTGCCTGTCTTAGGTGGCAGGTGGCGTAACATATGTGTCCTAGTTGCCCGTCTTTGGCTGCCTGTCCAGTGTCTCAGGGCAGTTGTCTCACAGGAACCCCGCAAATCCTCCTCCATTAGCTCTCCCACCCAAAGCTCCCACATAAACTCTCTTACACTACTCACAGAAGGCAAAACCCCACAACCAGTCCTCACAAAGGGGTTATCTAGAGGGCCCCCAGCAACCCCCCTGGAGTCTCCACCCTCGACTCCATATTGAGCATTACATAAAAACATACACATGTGAACTACACAAATTACAATTATCAGTACAAAACATTCCAAGATCCCCGCGCCCAATTCCCACATGCGGTGTCCTTTTCCTGGAGAAGTGATTGTCACAAGGCGTGGATGGACTAGGACGTGGCATGGACAGAAAAGGGCGCCACAGTAAAAGAAAAAAAAATGTGACTAGGAAAGAAGAAAATGATAATGTCTGGTGGAGGGAAGGGGAAGAGCCAGGGATCCTAGAGCTGTATTTGTTGTTGTTGTTCTGTTTTGTACTCAAGCGGAAATGCATGACAAAACAAATACCCATTTAATCTCAGTAGTAGGTATATGAGAGTCATTTACTATTTACTTTTATTTTCTACATGCTTGAAATATCTCATAGTTAAAAATTTAAGACTCATAATTAAAAATTTAAAAGATTGCAGTGAAGGAAAGGGTGAATGATGTGAAAACTATTTGGAATGGGAATAGAACACTACTTTTCATTTATCTGGAGCAGGATTGGCAAAGTTTTTCCGTGAGGGGTAAGAGAGTGAGTAGTTTTAACTTGAGGGGTTCCTGTCTCTCACCACTCCTTTATTTCTGAGTAGCTCAAAAGTAGCCATGGGCAATACAGATGTATGCGTGTGACTGTGTTCTAATAAAACTTTTAGAATGCCAAACGGCCAGTCAGCTTTAGCCCTGAGGCCAGAGTTTGTAACCCCTGACCTAGAGAAGCTACCTATCAGGCATACTCCAGGAATGTGTTAAATAAAGCTCAGTGGTACAGCTGTATACCACTATTTCAGATTGTCAGCAGGTTTTTCTTTTAGACTTCTTAGCACGGGTCCAGAAATATGGCTGAATCATAATTCCCAGTCTATCTTCATCTCTGGCTGTGGCCTTCAAATTCTTTCCTGGCTTCACGTCAGCCCATTTGTGTGCACATGTTGGAGGAGCCGAACGTGCTGCAAGCGGAGAGTCACTTCTAACTTGAGCTAAGCAGGATGACCAAACAATGAGGCATCCGCAGGCATTTTGAAACCTGCAGGTAGGCTGGTGTGATTTGGAAACCTGGCACATGATCAGGATGATCCAGTTGGTTCCCTTGTATGGCTTACCCGGGGAGGCAGCCTAGTGTGGTGGTTAGGGGAAGGGAGTTTGGTGCTAACAACAGCCCCTCTCAGAGGATGACAAACCCCATTCAGTTGTTAGTTACAGTACGGCAAACCACTGTAGAACAGTGGCTTAAAATGCTTACTCATCTCAGAGATTCAAGAGGTGACTAGATTTAGCCAGATGGTTCTTTGTCCAGGACTCCCTGTCTGCCTGCCTGTCTGTCTGTCTGTCTGCCTGCCTGCCTGTCTGTCTCTTTGTCTCTTTCTCTCCCTCTCCCTCTCTCTCAGTAGTGTGTGGGGCTGGTGTTGTCTTGGAGGTTTCCTCTGAGTCTGAGGCAGGGCTGGAAAACACTCGAGCAGCCGGAGGTTGGAGCAGAAGTTCACCCTGTGTGCTCTTTCCATGGGCTGACCTTAGAGCAGCTGAACTCTTTCCTGGCTAAATCTGCCAAAGACCCCAGGAAAAACTGGTCAAGCTATGTGTTCTTTTCTCAGTTTGACTCTGGCGTCAAGGAGCATCACTCCTGCCACTCAATTCACCGTGGCTCCCACAAAAGCTGGGAAGAGGAGGAGGGCTGAGCTATGTATACGTTTTTGTTCCTTAGGGGAGAAAGAGAAAGGCAGTGTGGTGATTCTAGGTGGAGACTTTAGAATTGACAAATAGTTACAGTTCCTCTCTCTACCTGGTCCATGGGTAGGAAGCTGGCCACCTCCACTGAATTCACCTGTTGGTGCTTCTCCTTTCTCTTTCTCTTCCCCTTCCCCTTTATCCTCTTTCTCTTCTTTTTAAGACAGGATCATCATCATGTAGCTCACTTGCAGTGATCCTCCTACTTCAGCTTCCTGAGTGCTGGGATTACAGCTGTGCATCACCATGCCTGACTTGACACTTTATTGCCTTTCCCGTTTTCCTTTCCACACAGCCCTGCCTGTCTCTATCTCTCTGGAGCTACTTGCCATCAATGACTTGTACTTACGGGCTTACCTTGAGCTCATTGTTCTATTCCTCAAAGTTCAGCAGAACTCCACATCTGAGTAGGCTGCTGTTAAAGGTTCTGGAGACACAGGCTCAGGACATGGTCTGCGTCCTTTGCTGGCAGCTGCCTGGTAAACTTGCAAGTAAAGAAACATCAGGCCCTTCACAGGTCTTAGTACCACACAGTGGGATATGTACCTATGTGAATCCTTCCGTGTATGTGTGTGTGTGTGTGTGTATTGGGTGAGACTTAGAGGAAGGACAATGGATGTGGTATGAGAATGTGTATGTTTGGTGTGAGGATGATGAGAGAAGGCATAGGAGAAGCAACGTTTCATCTCAGTCTTCAAAGAAGTGTAGGAGCTCTGTAAGTAGACTGTAGGTAAGGGTACTTCTGGCAGAGGAATAGAGTGCACTAAGACCCAGAGGAATGTTAGGGAATTTTGTTCAGTTTGATAAAACAGAAACAGTAGAGAGGCAACTCCAGGAATCCTTCCCAGAATTTTCAAGTTATTCCCATTCAGATGGGTTTTGGCAACATCATCCGGTGCCTGTGTCAGTTGCTTTTCTTTTGTTTGCTGGGACAAAATACCAGATACCCAAAGTTAGAAACGGAAAGATTTATTTAGTTCACAGTTTGTGGAGGTTTCAATCTATAATCAACTGGCTCCAAAGCAGGGTGGCATGGTAGAGGGGAAACAGTTCATGGCATTGGCAGACAGTGAAAGCAACAAAAGCAAAAAAGAGAGGACAAGCTTCTTTCCCTCCCTTAAATAGTAAGCAGGCTACATGCCCTGGGATGAGTGTAGCACTCACATCATCTCACTGCCCCCCTCTTACAAAGACTCAGGATGTTTACAAAATAAGTGGGCCTCTGCTGAGTCACTTAGTTTAACTTCTTAAATTGACACAAAGAATCAACCATTACAACATTTTAGAGTGTAAATAGCCATCCTAGGACATGTCCTCTACATCCTAAAATGTAGAACTGCTGAGTTACTTGGTTAAGCTTTACACTCCTCAAGTTGACACAATGTGTCAATCATTACAGTACCACAGAAAGGGCCAGAGCATTGAAGTCAGATGATACTGAATTTGAATGTCAGTCCTGGCACTTGGGTTTTCTATGACATAACACAAGTCATTTAATCTCTGAGATTATCTTTAAAATGGACATAATAATATATTTCTTATGGAAGTAGGTAGGGATGAAATGAAAGGATGCATGAAAAAGCACTGGGCACCATGCCTAGAATGTGTGGTTATATGAATATAGTTATCATTACTTCCCTTGTGAATATAGTTATCATTACTGGTGTGTGTGTGTGTGTGTGTGTGCGTGTACACAAATACTGGAACCAAAGAGTGAGTTAAACATGGGCATGTCCTTTACCCCTTGTTGTCTAATGCTGTCTCTTGGACAGGGAAATGGTTTATGTCATAGCAAATTAATCAAAGGCAAATTGGATCCAAACCACAGCTCTGTCACTGACCACCCACATGATTCTGGCAAATCTGGACCTCCACTGCATTCTCTAGGAAATGGGAGGCATGAAGGCCTCCCTCACAAGGTTACTTTGAGGGTTAAATGGGGACAATCGGTATGCAGTGCCTGGCATCATTCTTAGTATTCAGGAACTATTTTTGTGATGTGGAATTGTTTTGTTTGGCACAAAGCCCTGTAAAAATGTAAGAGGCTATTATTTTATTAAGGGAAAATTCATGCTTCCAAAGAATGATGGCTTTTTCAAGTCCAAGTTTCACTTTTTCTGCTGACTCTCTTGTTGGAGATGAAGTGAAGGAGAAACAGAGCTTTCATTTTATACATTGTCTGAGGGTGAATATTGTTCTCTGACTCTGCAACAACTGGTCATGCCACAAAGCAGCCCACTGTCAAAAAGAAATGCTGCTGACATCCGTGTCTTGATGTCTTAGGGGAAAAAACATGTTTGTAATTGTGTGAAATGTGAAGTAACAGGAGATATAGGCAGCATGATAAACAAGCCACATTAACTGTGAAGCATTAATAATGATTCTAAAACACTTTAAGATTTGAAATGTGAAAGTTTTCTACAGAAACCACAAATTAAGAAACTTATGAGTGCCATCTTGTGGAGAGATCCCCCCTAAAGTATCACACTGGAGAATGCCTCTTCCTTGATTCAGAAGCTGTAACAAGCAGAGAGTAGCCATCCACATATCCATCCATCCATCCATCCATCCATCCATCCACCCTCCATCCATTTATTCATCCACCACTCATCCATTATTCATTTATCCATCCATTTATCTACCCACCTATCCATTAATCATCCATCCACCCATCCATATTCCAACCATGTATCACTCATCATCTACCCATCATCTATCCATCATCCACTCACCAGCCACCGTCCACTCACCAGACATCATCCATTCATCCATTGTCAATCAATCACCAGTCATCATCCATTCATCCATCTGCTCATTATCTATCTATCATCTATTATCTATCTATCTATCTATCTATCTATCTATCTATCTATCTCCACCCACCATCCATTCATCCATCCACATAATTCATTCAGTCATTTGTCCATTTATTCAATGCTTATTGTGTGCTTTCTATGCTTTGATCTGAGAGATGTCAAGACCCCACTTGAAAGGAGCCTCCAGAGAGCAGTGGTAAATATGGAGAAGCTAAGGGTGTTGAGGAACCTTGCTAGAGGATACTTAACACATTTTTTGTGATTGTGGCTGTTGTGTTTGAGATGGATAAGACAGGTAGAGAAGGCTCTTGGGTGGAAGTGGCATCTAAGTCAAGGTCTGAAGGAAAGGAAGAATATGTTATGTGAATGGCAATTTCTCCCACATTCATTCCCTTCTTGGTGAATTCTTGGTGAAAGAAGGTGAGAGAAGAGGAGAGCCCGAGAACCCTGGCTAGTACCACCTTTTCTATGCTGTCATGTACATAGGCCCTCCAATGTCCACCTTAGTAGTGAAGACAAGTCAAAGCATGTCCATCAGATAATGGTCAGGGTGGTGAAAGGACATGGGAACAAAGTGGGAAGAGCTGTGAAATGAAGTGCCTGCTATGCAGACAGATTATATAAGATTAATGTGACCTATTAATATTAGAAAGTATTAATAGCTGCCATTATGTTGGGATTTTCATTCAATAGGATCTGTTATACCCACATCAACAGCGCTATGTTAGTATGGGCTCCTGGCCAAGATGTGGGAATGGTCTCATTATGTGTGGCCAGATGCATAATAGTATTCTCTCTCTATTACCTGTTACAGACTGTTACTTGAAAAATTGTGACAGGGGAAAAATGCCCAGCAGCAAACTAGTTAAATTGGCCAGTGGATGGCCCAAGTCTGTAGGATGGATGGCCCCTTACCAATCTCCTCATCCTCTGCTCCCTTTACAATCTCTTGGAATTAATGCAGACCAGACCTGATGCTTGCCCGGAAAAACACACTGCGACTTCAACAGATCTGAGCAAAGCAAGTGCCTGTGCCCTTCAGATCTGCATGGCCCCACCACCACCCTCCCTGCCTCGACTATCAACTTGGAGTCCCTTGCTTTTTGCATCACCTTTGCACTGTATGATGGAGCAGAAGCTTTCTATACCTATGCCTTCAGTACTGAAAATAAGTGAAAGACCAAAGGGGCTGTGTGTTTCAAGAAAAATGGTAGAAAGCATTTTATCTCCTCACGGGATTAAAAATATTCTCATGCATTCCATCTATAAAGCAGTGCAGCTGTATTTTAGAGCTGGTCTTCCTCCTTTGTTCACATTATTTTCCAGGCCTTTCTGGGTATTTGCTTCAGATAAAACAGAAGCCTCCCCTCACCCCCACCCCAGCTCCCAGTATTGCCCGGAAGCATGTTGCCCTTAAATAAAGGGCCATGGATGGGTTCCCAGATGAAGTCTTAACATGTCAATGAATTCTAGTTGGATTCTTACTTCCTTTCTTTCATTTAATTCTAGTCAGAAGTAACTTGGTGTGTTACTGGGATGGCCTTGGTGTTTTATTTTTGATAGTCAATTTAGTCTGAAACAATTTGTTTTCTCTGCAGCCAGCAATTGATCTGTAAATTGACCAGTCTGGCTCCTTCCTCTTAGCCCTTATGGCTTCCCAGCTGGGGCCCATGGATTTTCAGCTGCAGGCTGTGTCTTCCCAGCCTGTGGAGGCAGTCTTGTCATTAGCCGGAGAGGTGGCCAAGGAGGAAAACTGTAGGGATGAATTTTAATACTGTCTTCCTGGCTGTGTAATTCACCCAGACCTGGTGCTGGGCTTCCGCTTTATCTAACTAAACTCTATAGTCTTTGAGAACCTGCCTTGAGAACTTTCCTCTGTCCTGATCCTGTTTAGAAGAGTTAATGTGGTCAGATGGATAGTTGTCTCACTTAGGCTATTGGTCCTTTTGTTTGTTTGTTTGTTTTGTTTTGTTACTGGGGATTGAACACACAACGTGTGCTTGCAAGTCAGGCGCTTATGCTACTGAGCTAAATCCCCAGCCCCTCTCCTGATGTTCTTTAAGGGAAAGGATGATAAACCAGGGGGCAAGAAGAACTGAAGAAGTCAGTCTGGCTAGTAAAATATATTGACCACATACAATAAATAGGGACAAATGCCACTGTATTCATGAAATTGATGATGTAATGTTCAGACAATAATAGCATTACAGAAAAAATGATGTATAGCATGTTTAAAGAAGAAAATGCTGATGAACTGTTTCATTTTCACAAATATGTGCAGACACACCAGTGTCAATTGCCTTAAAACCAAAACAAATCTACAAATTGAAGTATAAACAGTGCCGTGCATTCATGCTCAGATAAACTTTTATGAATTTATAAAATACATAAAATCCACAAGGTCAATAAAATTCAGGTGAACCTTTGTTTTATATGAGGATGATGTTGATTTGCTACATCAAAGTCATTAAGTGCCACGTAGCAATGGTGATGGTGGCAGGGGTTCCGGGGTTTGGCTTGACTCTGCTGAACATGTGGCATGTCACAGGGTGTCATGCCTTTTCCTCGATTCAAAAGATGCACCCATGTTTCTGCAGGACACTGAGAGGTCATTTGTTTTCTCTTGATGATGACCACACCATTTGTTTTTGAGTCCACCCCATCAATTTTTCATTAGCATTTAGCTGAGACAGTCAAAGCAGCTCTATTTGGGCTAAACACGAATCTGCATGTGAAGATAGAAACTCCATGGCATAAGTCAGTCATTCTATTGATCCCAAAGGCATTTATATGGGTTATTTTTAGATTCTTACCAAAATGAAAGCAAAATTAAAAAACAACGCCAAAGTGGGGCACAAGGACACATGCATGTACTCCTAGCTACTCAGGAAGCTGAGGCAAGAGGACTGCAAGTTTGAGACCAGCCTGGTAACTTGGTAAGATTCTGTCTCTGAGCAAAGCAAAGCAAAGCAAAGCAAAGCAAAGCAAAGCAAAGCAAAGCAAAGCAAACAAACAGACACAAAAGCACTGGGGATGTAGCTCAGTGGTGGAGCACTACTGGGTCGACCCTCAGAACCACAAAAACAAAGCAAAACAAAATAGTAACAATAAGAAAACATACAACAACAAGAAAAAAAAAAGTCAAGAACACAAACCCAGTGAAAATATCAAAAGGCTCTGTGTTCTTGGGATGAGGCAGGAAAGAGAGTGATGGTCTAAGACTAAACAATCAAGTCCATCCCCCATTCCATCTATCTCCTCAAAGCCAACCTGTTCTCAGGTTTACTGGGGAAACTGAGGCAGCTCAACTATTCGAGTTCCAATCCTCAACTATTTTTTTGAGCCTGGCTTTATGCTGCTGCATCCCTCTGATAATGGCTTCTTGCTATCCTGACTAGTGCTTCACGTAGGAACTTGGGGTTTGCACAGTCGAACTGGGGCTACTCATTGTGCAGGGAGACAGATTGGAAACACTCATCTGAAACTGTTTCATGCTATTTCTGTGTTCCCTTGTGTATATTTATCATCAGGAACATGGTAGACACCAGTCTTTGGGAGGGCTCAAGACAATGGCATAGGTTTTACAGAATCTTTTAGAGCAAGGGATGAATTCTGGCAAAAAGAATGTGCAAAGACTACTACCAGAAACCTATGAGCTTGCCTTTCTTTAAAGAATGGGCAGACAAAAAGAATTTGGAAGCTCTGTGCTTAGCGGTGGTAACCCCAAACCCAATAAAGTATTCTGAGTTGTTGCTGAAATGTAGTTTGCAACATGCAAATCCTGATCCACTGAGGTGTTCCCCATGGATAGAGAGTTACACAGCCCCCAGATTTTGGCTGAGGGTTTTCTGCACCAGTCCTGACACCAGTCCTGAGCTGGCCCCAAAGTCCTTGCTTCACCTGTTGCTCACCCACCATGGTCTCTGCCCATTTGCCAACAGTCATCATAGCCAAGGTGAACTTTTTCTTAGCTTCCCACAGCCCTGTCTGCTTCAAGAGCCCAAATAGTGAATCTCAAGAAGGGCTTCAGATTGCTCCCCAAGAGCCTTTCCCAACCCCATTTAGACAGATCATGCTCTTAACAATTTGACCTTTCCACCCTTATCTTCCTTGAAAACACTCTCAAATAAATTGGACTAGAGCTCTGTAAAGTAATCTAAAATGTATTTCAGGAAGAAGTAGGGTGACGGGCCTGAGTTTTAATTTTATCTTGCCACTTAGGAGCTTTGTGACCTTAATCAAATTATTAACTCTAGGACTTAGTTTTCTTATGTATAAAATAGAGAGCGTAATAATATCTACTTCATAATGTTGAGGGGACTAAAAGACACTGGATCAGCAGCCAATAAATGGCAATTTAGTTATTATTTGAGCATTTATATATGTAGACCTTTGCATAAGGCATAAGACTACCAAATCTCCATGTGCAAGTAGCCCCCAGTCTAGCCGAGGTCTTTTCTGGAGCTCTCAGACTGGGACCAACAATCAGGCTGATCTGATGCCAGAGCAACTGAATTTGGGGCCAGAGCAAAAATAATTTGTCCTTATCACTCAAGCTGACTAGGATGGGATGAATTCTAAAGTCTGTGTTCTAGCGTTAGTGAATTGAGGCTGAGACCGTCCAGGTGGAGAGATGGGAGGACTGAGAGTCCAATTTTCACAAGTTCACAGTTCAGACTTCACTTAATTTGTGCAGTCTCAGATGGCATCAGATGAGGCCCTTCTGTCCTCAGGGAGAGACGGCACTGAAGACGCAGAGCAGGAGCCGTGTCCCACACAAGCCTACTGCTCAGTAAGGTTGGAGGGAGCCTGGGGGGATCTTTCCCTCCAAATGGCGAGGGACATACATCTCCAGCAGGATTCATAAAGGTATCATTTTATTCCCTGCATGTTTGTTTCGGAGTCAGTACACAAATAGCTTGGTTTCTAACACATTAGCCAGGCTGTAATGTGCCTTCCTTCTGGGCTGACTGTCCACAGTGCATTCAAATCCAGAAAGAAAATATGTCAGAATGTGTTCAAAATCTATCAATTGGGTAATTTTCCCAATGAAAAACAGATGGGTCCTTGGAGTTATTCAGTTTTTCCCCTTTTGTTCATTCCAGTTTTTATGATTTAAAAGAGTTAATGTTTAATCCCAGTTCTAAAATTGTTAATTAGTGTGTATTTGCTTCACTAAATGTGTTAAACAGATTTTTGTCACTCCAGCTGTATCTCCCTGACAGCATCGGGTGTCAAGTTTGCAGAAATAATGTTAGTTTTACAGCCAAAACTCAGAGGTTAAACCTCCAGGACTACAGATGTGGCAGCATTAAAGGAAAATTCATCACCCCCAAAGCTCTTATTCATATATTTTAGAATCAGCCTAAACACGACCCAGCACTTTTTCCCCTTCACTCCCCGGGAGCACCTTGGCTCTGTTCCTTCTTGACACAGATGTGTGGTTGTATTGGATGAGAGCTGCTGGGCGACCTCAGCTCTCCCCAGATCCGGGCTTGGAAAATGGCGGGGAATCTTCTTGCTCAATCCTTTCCTATTGCTTGCAGGAGTTTTCATCCAGGGCTAAGGCTACGCACAACACCAACAGAACGCATGGATTCAGTTATTGAAAGGCTTTTGCAGGTTAAGGAGCGGTGCAGACACACGCTGTTTCCTCACCTACCGGCAGGGGCGGAATAGAGCAAAGCTGCTAACAAGAAATGTGAACTCTTATTCTTTTTCCTTTTGTGGTAGGCCGTTATTCCAACGGAATGAGTTTGTAAAATCAAAAAAGGAAATAAGAGAGAGACAGAGAGAGGAAGACAGAGAGAGAGAGAGAGAGAGAGAGAGAGAGAGAGAGAGAGAGAGAGAAAGAGCGCGAGAGAGAATGAGTTCGTAGTTAATTTGCAATATTTTGTTCAGCCCTAGAAAATCTAAAAAGAATCCTAAAAATATAGTTGTGTTTCGGTTTATTCTTATTTTAAATGTGGTAGGACTGTAAAGATGTAATAGTCCATGAGAAATGTCCTCGCATGGTTCCCCGTGAGTAGCCTGTTCTGATGTTGTTATTCTTCATCTGACTCATTAGATGAATCGAGGCTATCAGACTGTAAGCTGTTTCACAAAAGCCATTGTTCCTTCTTCCATGCTCTTTTCAGTAATGTTTTAAAAATAAAAAAAAAAAAGAAAGAAAAGAAAAAGAAACGTGAACTCAAATCGGGACTTTGGGGATGGGGGATAATTCAGCAAAAGACAGCAAATTATCATAATGGCTTGGAGTATTGAGTGATAAGGAAAAGCTGTTGGGTAGCAATCAGTTGAGGTCTCCGCGGTCCGCTGCAGAATGACCTGACGCGATAAACCTTCTAATCTCTAGAACGTGTGAATGCTGCCTCATATAGTGAGACTCTGAAATATGATTAAGTTAAGCAGCATGGCATGCAGATGTGTTTTGCAGTATCCAAGTGAGCCCTGGATGTAATACAGGTGTCTTTATAGGGGAATGGACGTGGAGAGTGGAGTGATGTGGGTTGAAGATACAAGAAGAGACCACAAATTGAAGAGCACAGACAAGAACTAGCAGCTGAAAGAAAAACAAAGAACTCCTTCGGAATCAATTGACACTGCCAATCCATAGACCTCAGTCCACTGAAACTGGTTTTTTGCTACTGATCACAAGAACTGTGGGAGAATAAATTTATGTCAAGTCACCTCCACAGTGGTAATTCGCTACAGTAGCCCTAGGAAAGGATACAGTATCATTTTCTGCCTAGTGGAGAGCTCCACTCAAGCAAGCAGAGGTAGTTTGTAGGGCAAGGGGAGGTGGAGGAAAGAGCTTTGGCTTCTGAAGTCTGTCCTTAATGTAGGTGTGGACAGAGGCAGCTCAAAGCAGAAATGAGAGTAGCAGCCCTGAGGTCTTGTGTGTTGGGGAAGAATACCTCCGACCATCATGAGCCATAGGCCAACGCAGAGTTTGAGAAATCTCTGCATAAATAGCTGTAGAATTGCACATTTGCATAAATACTGAGAAGAGGCCAGCCTAACATGGAAAGCTTGAGTTAAAGGAAGGCAGAGGGCAGCCCTCCTCCTCCATTTCACTCAGGGTAACTATGAGCTGATGTATTGGAGACATGGGCCTTCCAGGTGGGATTTCATTTAAGAAAAATTCCACTAGTGAAATTTCTGGGGTAAAAATTGTGAATAATTTTGAATGTACAGAAAATTAGAATACTATAAAGATCTCCCATGTACCCTTTGCTCTGATTCCCCAAGGCTTAACAATTTTGCCCATTTGCATTATTATTTGTTCTGTCTTTTCTAGATAAAAAATATTTTTCTGAAGCATTTGAGAATGAGCATTATAATGCTTTACCTTTGTCAGTGAGTATTTATAAGAAAAAGGAAGTTTTGCGAATAACCACAGTACAGTGATTGAATCTGGGATATTTAACATTGACAAGACTCTGTTTCTCATCCACTCTCCAGGTTCACATTTTGCCCATTGTCTTTATGACTTCATTTTTTCCATGTCTTTGTTATTTTTTTACTGGCTAGGACATGTGTGTCCAGGTCTACACATTGTTTGGTTGTCATTTTACTCCAATCTGCTTTAATTTAGACATTTCCTCAGCTTTGGACCTTGACATTTTTGAAGAGAACAGGTCATTATTTTGTAAATTACCTCTTCATTTGGGTTTGTCTAATGTTTCCTTCTGAGGCCAATCAGAGCATGAATTTTCAGCTTGAATACTGCAGATGTGATGCGGTGTCCTTCTCTTAACATGGCATTAGAAAGCATGTGATGTTATTTTTTTAAAATTAAGTTTATTGGTACATTTTAGATATACATAATGATATAAAGATTACATTCATTACAGGGATTTGTACCTGTACTTGGTATAACTTGATTCTTTTTTCTTTCTCTAATATCCCTACCCTCCTTTTAACCCATCTTCCCCTCCTTATTTATAAAACATTGTTTCCATTTTTCCCTTTTCCTGTTTTTTTTTCTTTTCCCTTCTTTTCTTTCCATCTCTCCCTTTCCTATTTGGACATTGTCTTCCTATTTCACAATATCTATTATATATTTTGGTCCTCATTTACACTTTGAATTTTTCACACCAGAGAAACAAGGCAGTATTTACATGTGTGTCTGATTTATTTCATTTAAGAGTATGTTCTCAAGGTGCATCCACTTAGTTAGAAATGTCTCAAGTTTATCCAGTGTAGTATTCCATTATACATAAAAATAGACTTCTTTATTAATTCATCAGATAATGGGCATTTGGGCTCTTTCCAAGATTTTCCTGCCAGGGAAGCTTTCTGGCATGATGTCTGTGAATATTTTTTTTCTTAATGTCATTTGCACTATCTTTTGCTTTTTCATTGAGTCCAATTAATATTATGTTATTCTTTTTTGCATCATCTATCAGCTGTTGGTTTGATATCTCATGGTTCCTTACTATTTTTAGGAAATCTTTCTTTTCCTGATTACTGACTACAATCCTGACTTCTATATCTGAGATTTTTGTCCTCACATTGGTTTGTTCTTCTGTTATACTTTCAGTGGAATTTTTAACTTCCTGGATATCTGTTTGAATCTGCTTTATGGATTCTGTTTCAATCTGTTTCAATCTGGGCTAGAGGTTATTTTCTTTCAGGGCTTGGAAGACTGCGCTCCAAGCTCTTCTTGATTTGATGGTTTGTGTTGAGAAGTTAGCCATGATTCTGATGGGCTTACATTTATAGGTAATCTGTTTCTTTTCTCTGATGGCTTTTAATATTCTGTTTTTATATTGAATTTCTGGTATCTTGATTATTATATGTCTGGGTGTAGATCTGTTTTGGTTGTAGGTAGCTGGAGTTCTGTATGCCTCACATAACTGAATGTTATTTTCTTTTCCCATGCTTGGGAAGTTTTCCTTAATTATTTCCATGAATAGCCTTTGTAATTTGCCTGTGTGTATTCCTGCTTCTTCATTCATGTTTCTTATTCTTAAATTGTAGATCCTCTTGTCATTGTCTAGCCTTTGTATTGTTACTGTCTGCTTCCTTGTTATTTTTAAGAGATCTTTCCTTTCATGTTCACACATTGCAAACTTGTCTTCAAGTTTTGATAATCTATCCTTAGTTTCTTTTAAGGAGTTTTGCCAGCTTTCAATGGAGTTTTTAATTTCCTGGTAGTCTCTTTGAATCTGCTTCATGTATTCTATATTTTCTTTATATTCTTTATTGAATGTTTCTCTCCTTTTTTTGTGTTCCTCCCTTCTTCCATCTATATCATCCTGAGAGATGCTTCCTGAGAGCATTTCTTTTATTACTCTACTCATATCCTGCTTTACCTGATTTAATATTTCAGTTTTGAGCTTGTCTACAAGGTCCTGAAGATATCTCTTAATGTCTATTGAA
>PVLA01018442.1:0-14532 GCA_004027455.1 Hydrochoerus hydrochaeris | reverse complement strand
CCATCACCCACCCATCACCCACCCATCACCCATCCATCACCCACCCATCATCCATCCATCACCCACCCACCACCCACCCATCATCCATCCATCATTCATCACCCACCCATCACCCATCCATCCATCTTCCTTCCACTGATTTGTTTTACAGCAAGTATTTATGAATGGGGATGAGTGAGTGGTTTTCAGTCTCCTGATTCCAACAGTCTCTTCCACAGAATCCCTAGGGCCTGGGAGAAGGTCAGGTCACCTTCCTTTGGGATGGGTGGGGGTGGGGTGCTCAGGACCTCCGGAGGCTCCTAATGTCCTGTGAGTGCCCTATTTCCGGGCTCCAGCCCTGATCCCCACCCCCAGGCCCTCCTGGGACCAGAAGCAAAGCCCTGGAACCGGGACTGGCCCGTCAAATCCGGGGCGGGCCGTTCAAACAGCAAGGGGGAGCCTGGGGCCGCGGTCTTGAGTCATCTCCTCACGTGTGACCCTTTCTTCTTTGCAGCGAGCGGCCGCGTTCCTGGAAACCGCCCTGGGTAGCTTAGCACCTCGGGACGCTCGGGAGAGAGGACTAAGGCTGCCCCTTTGGCGGTGACTTCGCAGCGTGTGGCCGCTGTGGCCCGCCGGGGAGGTGGTGCGGAGGCAGCTGCAGGCGCGGGGCTCAGAACACCCCAGCAGCACCCCAGCAGCACACGTGCGCTGCGCGCCCACCTCGCCCGCCCGGGATGCGCGCCCTCCGAGCCGCCCTGGCGCTGTCGCTCCTGGGGACCCTGCGAGCCTTCCCGCAGGTAAGGGGGTGCAGGAGCGTGGGGAGGGGCCGAAGGTCTGCGGACCCCAAGCGTGGCGCTCGGGCACCGGGGAGGGCAGGACACCCACCACCCTCCCTACCCAGCTGGGGTGAGGGGTGCAGGTGACAAGCGGGGGCGGGGGGGGGCTGGAGTGGGCGCGGGTTCCCAGGTGGGGCCCCCAGAACCCGAGTTGCTGGGGTGGATTCATTCATTTGACGTGAGTGGGCTGAGGGCTAGACAGGCAGAGGGAGCTGTTTCTCCCGCCTGCGGGCCTGCGGGGGTCCCGGCAGATCTGGTGAGCCCAGGAGACTCCGGAGCCCGCAGGGCGGAGTGGGGCTCTGTGGGGCTCTGTGGGGCTCGGCTGCACGGCCTGCAGGTGTGCGGGGAGCGAAGGCCAGGCTCTGCCAGGGGAAGCCCGGGAAAGGACTTCAGGAGGTGCTTTAGGAAAACCGACTCCCCACTTCTTTCCCCTGCCCAGCGCGGAGCAGGGGCACAGAGGCAGGGACGGGGACACGCAGGTGACCTGGCTGTGATCCGCCCCAGCCGTGGAGCCGGGACCTCGAGAGTGGAGGAGGGGAAGGGAGAGCAGAGCGGGACTGGGGGGCAGCACCCCTCTAATCCTCGGGGAAGAGCAAGCCGGCGCTCTGGAGTTCAGTCCTGTTGGTGCAGGAGAAGGGAGGGGCAGCCAGAGCGGGGGAAGTCACTGGCTGGGAAAGGAGGTGCCCCTTCCATCTGCCAGGGGACAGTGTGGGAGGCCCACCCCAGGCCCCCACACCCGCGTCGGGGGGACACTCCGAGTTTGGGGTGCCAGGGACTGGAGGAGGTGAAAGGGAGGAGACATGTGAGGGGCTCCGGCAGGAGCTTTGGCGTCTGCTGGCTGAAGTTCACACCTTTCCCCAGAGCACACTGCTTCTTCAATTAAAAAAATCACCTACGGAGTGGTACACGTGTGACTCTGCTAGGAGCCTCCAAGTATGAACGCGGCAGGTAAAGCTGAGTCCGTGGGCACCTGCTCGCCCGATTCCTTTGTAGATGTGACCAGTCACTGCTGCAGTGTTTCTTTTATAGAACTTTTCCTTGCACATCTAAGAATTATATGGTTTGGTAAAAATAAATGGGCTTTTCCGACCTGCTGTGCTGGTGAGACTTCATTAGGCTTTCACAGTTCTACTGTGAGCCTGGGAGAGATTTCTCCACAGTCACTTAGAGATCCTGGCTGATTAATTTAAGAGGTTGCGTAGTAGTCTCCCAACTGTGCCTTCTGAGGCTGGGGCTGTAGCTCTCGGTAGGGTGTTTGCATAGTGGGTATCAAGTCCAGGGTTCAATCCTCAGAAAAAAAAATTAGTTGGGAGATACGGGTGTCGTCTCATTATTATTGTTGTGGGGTTTGGAGGCAGAGTCTCACTATGTAGCCCAGGCTGACCTGGAACCCTGCATGATCCTCCTGCTTCAGCCTCCTGAGTGCTGGGATTACAGGCGAGCCCCACGGCGCCCCGGAAGTCACCTCATTTTCTGTCAGTTGGCTCTCACCCAGGACCACTCTTTGTGGATGCTTTGGGAATGCCTAGGATTCTCTCCTAGACCAGAGGCCCGAGAAGAGCAGGCTCAGGGTGCCGAGGGCAATTTCATTCAAAAGAAATGCGAGCAGGCCCCAAGCTGCCTTCCAGGGGGCCGGACCTCGCGTCTTCCCACAACTGTGCCGCGGGCGCCGGCGCCGGAGTAGTGACTTTCCCACATCCTAACCGACACTGACACTTGATCTTATCGGAGGAGTTTGTACTTGGCGACCTTGACATCCGGTCTGTCCTTATTGACTTTACTTGCATTTCTGCCCCTAGCCTGGGCACCCCATGGGCCTGCTCCTCCCTCGGGTCCCTCACACCTCTTCCATCTGATTTCAGGAGGGAGCCGGAAACCGTAAATAAAATTCCCCTCAGGGCTTGCAGTGCATTGAGCCCTCAGCCCGCTCTGGGGTAGCTGATCTGGTGAGACTGGCACTGCAGCAGGGGCCTCGGAGGCAAGAATGTGCCCGATGTGGTGACCCAGGGATTCTTTGGCATGAATTGGGAGAGGAGAGTTTGTTCCCGTCTCCTCTGTCCTTTCCCTCCCCCCGGCAGGGGGGTTGATTGAGAATCCAGTCTCCTCCCAGGCCGTGGCTGAGGCTGCTGGAGCCAGGGTCCCCTGTCCCCTGTCTTCACTCCCAGCTTCCTCCTGTGGGGTGGGGCGGGCTCCAGCAGGCGGCTGTCATGGAGCTTGGAGCTCGGTGCCCTGTGGCTTCTACTCCAAAGCTCTCCCTGCACAGTGGCAGCTCACAGTGGCATCTGAGGTCTCTGCCCTGGGGCTGGAGAGGCTTTCTGGGTTTTTTTTTTGAGGGGGGAGGGGAGTGACTTTTCTGAAGCCAGGGGGCTGAATTCCACGGGCTAAGGGGGACCCAAAAGAGGGAGTGGAAGTTGGAACAAGCTTGTCTCCTTCCTTCCTTCCTTCCTTCCTTCCTTCCTTCCTTCCTTCCTTCCTTCCCTCCCTTCCTTCCTTTCATTTGCACCCCTGGAAATTGAACCCAGAGCCTTCACCCTAAGATAAGATCCCCCTCCATTTTTTTCCCTACGCATTTTAAGATTTTATTTTATTTTTTTATCTTCAGACAGCGTCTCACCAAATTGCCCAGGGCTGAGCTTGCACTTGCAGTCCTGCTGCCTCAGCCTCCTGAGTGCTGGAATAACAGAATTGTGCCACCTGCAGCCTGCAGCTCTGGCTGGGGTGAAGCAAGGGCCTCTTCCCTGCCATGGGGCTGGGACCGGGGAGCCGCATTACTCAGCCCGAGAGCAGCCTCGCTGGGAGGAGGGCAGCCCTTACTGGAAGTTTCTGCAGCTCCCACTCATATCTAGCCCAGGCTCTTCTCGAGTAACTGTGATTCATCCTTGGGTTCGTGCATAACTGCAGCAGCCTTTACCTCGGGACAATGTCAGGAAGAACACAGGGCCTGGTGGGCTCGGGGTCCTTGTGCAGACTGTTAGTGCCCCAGCTGGATCCCTGTGACCTTGTGGGTCTGTGCACTGATTCTGCAGTGCCTTCCCCAGGGTTCACGGGCCCCAGTTTCCAGAGCCCCAGATAGGACACGCGTATTATCTCTCTCTTTTTTTTTTTTTTTATTATCGGTACCAGGGATTGAACTCACAACTGCGTGCTTGCAAGGCAGGCACTTAAGCCACTGAGCTAAATCCCCAGCCCTGGACACGCGTACTGTCCAAAAAAGAAAGCCGAGGACCTTGCTCATCTCTTTCCTCCCAGCACTGCCCTGAGGGGTTCTGGGTGTAGGCAGGGGCTGTTCCAGCATCTACAGTGGGGAATCACTGGGCATTCCCTGTGGCCTTGAGGGTGGGGAGGGACTTTTTGTTTGTTTGCGGGTGGTGTTTTTCAGATAGGGTCTCACCATGTTTTCAGGTTGGTCTTGAACTCACCGTGATCCTCCTGACTCAGCCTCCTGAGTACTAAGGTTACAGATGTGCACCGCATGCCTGGCTGGGGAAGAACTTTATGCATTACCCAGTCTGGTTACTCATGGCGTTTCTAAGTCCTTTGGTGACATTCATCCAACAGTTGTCCAGGCAGGCGCAGCTCCCCAAGGCTCCCAGCCCAGCCCAGCCCAGGTACTCATTTGGCTGTTTGTTTGCCTCCAGGAACAAGGGGCTCATTTCTGCCCAGTGCACTTACACCCTCCTGCATGTAGCTCCGACCCTTGCTGAAGTCTCTCTCCTTGAAGGCTCTGCTGGTCCTAGAGGCCCGGGGTCTCCCTCTGCCTTCAGAAACACCTCTCAGCGAGGTGAGGGCCCTGACTTGGTCCTGTGACGTGTACCCTTCGTGTGGCTCAGGCTCCAAGCTGCTCTGACCAATTCACTCATTCTTGGACATTTATGGAGCACCTATTGTGTGCCACAGAGCACTCCAGTGCGGCCGGTAGCTTCATGCCCAGCACGGCAGGGGCCACAGGCAGGACAGCACGTGTGGCCGGGTTGGGGAGTGGCATGCAAGGAGCAGAAGGGGGTGCAGCTGCCAGCCCCGGGGAGATGAACAGGGCATGGCCGGGAGCAAACGGAACCAAGGTGCCCAGTGGCTGAGGAGCCGGTGTGGCCGGGCAGAGTGCGGGAGGTGCAGGCGGAGCGGAGGTGCTGGGTTGTGCAGAGCCTGCGGGCCATGGCCAGGTTTGGAGTAGGAGAGTGGCATTGGGTGACACACGTACTGTGGGGCCACTGTATCAGGGGCCTCAGCCAGAGTCCACAGGATGCAGGCACAGGGCTGGGGTGAGCATGGGGGGAGGCATCCACTCCTGGGGCACAGCCTCCGGTTGCAGTGTCTGGGAGAGAAGGACCAGCTCTATTTTGCCCAAGTTCAAGTGTGAGGTGGGGGCTGGGTGTTGACGGCTGGCCCTGGCCCCCGAACCCCCAGAGCTCAGGCCCTGGGTGAGGCAGGTCTCTGGGCCCGGAGTCCAGTGCAGACACTGACCTCTACCTCTCCTTCCTTCTGTTAATGAAGCCCGAGAGCTCTCTCTGCTGAGACGAACTGTCACCAACTGGGTGACTGAGAACAGCGGAAGTCGCTGTCTGATAGCTCTGGGGTCTGGAATTCAAAGTGAGCCAACAGGGCTGCGTCCCCTCTGGGCCAAATCTGCTTCCGCACCTTTTCCAGTGGCTGGGGGACCCAGGATTCCATGTCACTCTATGTCACTCTGTCCCCACGAGCACCTGCAACGCCTTCTCTTGCTCTGGGTTTCCGCCTGCCTCCCAGAATGACCTGTGTTGCCTCCGCCCAGGGATAATCCAGCATGACCACTCCCTGAGGGCCTGAGCTTGGCCCCATCAGGAGGGTCCCCATGGAAGGCCACATACTCCGCCTTCTGGGAACTGGGTGTGACATCTCTGGGAGTATTCTCCCAGTATGGTAGGTAGGTATTCTGCCTACCATACACGTTTCCATTTGGGGAGATGGCACAGCATCCAGCCCAGGCTTTGGGGTGCTCAGTCACACTGCTCGGTTTATACCTGCGTCAGGCACCATGAGTCACCTCCGTGTACCTTGATTTCTCCACCCACTAAATGGGGCCATAGCAGAGCATAGTGCCCCATGCCTATAATTCCATAATGTGGGAGGCTGAGATAGGAGGCTCACAGTGAGTTCGAGACCAACCTGCACTACCTAGCGAGACCCTGTCTCAAAACAAACAAAGCAGATTGATACAGACTGAAAAATTATTTCTTATAGTTCTGGAGGCTGGGAGGCCCTGTGAGGGCCTTCTCGCTGATCATTCAAGGCAGAAGGGCAAAGAGGGTCAGACAGGTGACAGAAGATCAAACTCACAGCCCTAATGCTGAGTGTGGTCGTCCAGGCCTGTGACCCAGCACTTAGGAAGCTGAGGCAGGAGGATTGCAAGTCTAAGACCAGTCTGGGAAACTTGGCAACTTAGGGAGACCCTATCTCAGAAGGACACAAACAGAAAAACCTTTAGTCTTTTGTCAGCGGGAAACCAGTGGTGAATCCTGAGTCCTCCTGGCCTGATCACTCCGTGGTTGCACCGCCTGACACTGTGGTGGCTGTTGTGCTGGGGACTGAGTTCCACACATGCTTCTTGGGGTGCACAAGGAAACCCTAGGGGTCAATCAGCACACAGGGCTGGCAGCAGCACGTGTGCCAAGGGTGATGTAGAGGGGAGCCTCAATGATGCGCCTGTCGCATGCTAGGCCCGGCGGGTGTTGCCAGGACCCGTCACGGTCCTTGGCCCTTGTGTGCGTGCACAGCTGCCCCGCTCTCACTTCCGCCTGGTCGGACGCCTGCTGCCACGGCCCCTCTCTGCAGGTGGGCCCACATCTGCAGAGGGCTCCGGAGAGACACGGGGCCCAGAGGCAGGTAGGTGTCCAGAATCCCAGCACTCCCGGAGGCCGAGGCAGAAGAATCTCAAGTCCACCCCCACACCCCTTCCTCTGTGCTGGATCTGGAACCCAGGCTCATGCCTGCCAGGTCAGGGCTCTAGCACTGGGCCACACCCCAGCCCATCACCCAGCAGGCTCCACTGGGGTCCTCTGGGTCAGCTTGGGGCTTAGAAGTTCGGGAGGTGTCACCCACGGCTGCTTGACCCCAGCCCCCATTTCCCAACGGCCTGATGTGTGCAAGATGTGGTCTTAGAGGGCGTGTGGCCTCCTGCAGGGGCTCCAGCCCTCCGGGCCCGCAAAAGCCCTCATGGAAGCTGCACCTTCCACCGGGACCTGCCTGCCCTGTGCTGCTGGGTTGCCAGGGCCTGTCTGCAGTGGCAGCCAAGGGTCCTCTCCTGGGGAAGAAATATCGAGGGCACAGCTCGATGCTCTGGGCAGGTCTGAGGCTGTGCAGGGACCGCAGGCCCTTCTGAGGGATCAGAAAGCCAGAGGGCTGCAGTGGTCCCAGCCTCCACCCTCTTCTGTTTTCTTTCTTGTCCTGGGGATTGAACCTAGGACCTTTACACTGAGCCATATCCCCAGCCTTTTTTATCTTTTAATTTTGATACAGGTTCTTGCTAAGTATCCTGGGCTAGACTCAGACTTGTTTGTTTGAGATAGGATCTCACTATATAGCCTCTGAATTTGTGGTGATCCTCCTGCCTCAGCCTCCTGAGTGCTGGGATTACAGGTGTGTGTGGCATCCTGCTCAGCTTCCCAGCCCTTCTTCTAAGATTTCCTTGGCAGCTGCTATCACCCTGGGACGGCTGTCCCGCCAGGGTGCAGGTGTTTTGAACATCCTGAGGTAGAGCTGAATAACAAGCCAGACCCTTGCTGTGGGCCCAGAACTTTCTGGAAGCCTGGAGTCTGAGAGCTGGACCACAGGAACCTCGTGGGATGGTGGGCATCAGTAGGAAGGGAGGTTAAACAGTGGCTGGATCCGGCCTCCAGGCGGACCCCGGGATGAGTGACTTACTGACCTCCCTTGTGCTCATCCCTGGCTTTATTAGTTCCGTGAAACTTAGCTCCGACACCCGGCATGGCTCCCTATTGCCAAAGGCACTTTCCCAAGTCAGCTGTCAAGAATAGGGGTTCTGTGAGAGAAGGGTTTTCTGGTCAGTTAAGGCAGGGAAGCGAGGCACTTTGTGTCTTCTCTCCTTGGAGAGTTAAAGAGTCATCCATCATCTGAAAAGCTCTGAGACGCCCAGCCATTTCAAATCAAAACCTCTTGAGTGGAATTCAATAATTCCTGTTTCTTTTTCTCTTTTCTTTTCTTTTCTTTTCTTCTTTCTTCTTTTTGAGACAGGGTTTCCCTATGTAGGCTGGCCTTGAACTCACTGTGTAGCCCAGGCTGGCCTTGAATGTATGGAGATCCTCCTACCTCAGCATCCCAAAGTGTTCTCTTGCATCCCCTTGCCGCGTTGACTTTGGGTCCACCCAGATAACCCAGGGTTATCTCTCCCTCAAGGCCAGCTGATGAGCAGTCTCTGTTCCATCGGCCACCTCCGTCCCCCTTTGCCACACAAGGTGACATATGAAGAAATTCTGGGGGTGCAGTCCTGAGGGCTGAACCTAGGCGCTCCACCCTGATCCACATAGCCTCCGTCCTTTTTTATTTTTCATTTTCACATAGGTTCTTGCTAAGTTGCCGGGGGGGGGGCTAGAATTTTCAATCCTTCTGCCTCAGCCTCCCAGAGTGCTCGGATGAATGACAGGCATGTGCCACCATGCCTGGCTTCATAAACAAACTTGCTTCCCTGAGCCTTGATTTTTCCATCTGTAAAATGGGGTGATAGTCGTTGGTTCGTAGAATGACTTTTCTTGCCAGAAGCAAACAATGCAGCATTTGTACTTTCCCCCCTCTCTTTTCTTTTCCTTCCTTTCAGCACTTCTCCATCTTTAAGGTCATGTGACTCCCTGAGATCTTGTCAGTTTCCCATTCAGCTAGCGGCTCTGGGCGCGGCTTGGGGTTCCACATTTCCAGCATGACTGGCACCTCACCTCTAGTAACCTTGTGTGGAGTGCCTGGTGGGGGCGGGGCTCACCCCAAGCTGCCCAGCGCTGGCCCCTTCGGGAGGCTGCATTTGACTGGCCCAGCACATTCTCCCACAGGTGTGGCCCAGCTGCTTTGCCTCCCATGGCTGAAAGCAGGTGGGGTTTTTTTGAAAGTGAAATTTATCAGGTTGTAGGGAAAATCAAAGCCATCTGAAATTGGGCCCAGCAGTGCGAGGTTTCAGGGTGTTCTTTTCATCTTGGCCCCACTCTGGCTGGGCCACCATCTGCTCCTGTGCGGCGCAGCCCCTGTGGACACCTCACCCTGTCTCCAGCCTGCGGGGGGGGAACCCCACCCAAAAGCCCCCCGGCAGCCTCGGGCTTCCCCCTCCCACTCTTGCCTCCCAGCGAGGGGCACAGCCAGTCCCAAGCGGCTTCTGTCTTCCCGGTGAGCAGGAGGAGCCATGGACCCCACATTACTGCCAGGGTGCACCCCAGACCCCCAGATGCCACCTCCCTCTACACCCTGAGTGCCCTGGGAGTGCGGGGTTGTCCCTCTTGTTGTGGTTGGGGCAGCAGAGTGTGTTGAGGTCCTGACCTGGTCACACAGTGTGATCTCAGGGTGGCCTTTGGCACCCGGAGCCGGTTGCCATGGGAACACGGCCCGCTGGAGCTGGCGGGTCTACAAAGTCCTCCCATCACTTTCACAGCAGCAGGTGTCAGTGAACTTGACCCCATTTTCTGGGTTCTTGTAAAGAGATGGCATCATAGGCAAGCAAAATTCCCCAGTGGTCCTGCTGGGGAGCCCAGGCAGCAGCCTGCAGGCTTCTTCTGCGGTGGAAGAAGTCGTGTCCCCAGCTGGGCCCCCTCTCCATGGGGGAGTGACAGGAGCGCACCCTCTCCGTGGCGTTGGGGGCCTGGAGCCTCCTATGCCAGCGGCGGGTGTGAGTCACTCCGGCTGAGCATCCTCGGCGCCCCCTGGTGGCAGGCTGCGGACACACACGTGATGCCCGGCTGCCGCCTGCTTCCCGGCATCTATCTGGTGCTTGGGGCGCCGTTATTTATACTCGGGCTTTTGTCTACTTGCTTGATTTCTTGCCCCTTCACACGTACACATTATCAGTATTATTATTTTACTTTGCCAGCCCGTTTTTAGGGTAGGTGCCGACGCATCGGTCCTTCCCTCCTATCACCGTGGTATCCAGCGTGGCGATCCCTCTCACACCCTTCAGGATCCAGCCCCGCACTACATTCAGCCATCATGGCTTGTTCTTTCCCTTCTAGAACATACCTCAGACTTTTATGCCTGGACATTGTTTATTTTTTATTTTTGAGACAAAGTAGTCCTGGCTGGCCTCGAACTCACGGCCATCCTCCTGCCTCAGCCTCCTGAGTGCTGGGATTACAGGGGTGAGCCACCACGCCCGGCTGTTTGTTTGTTTTTTGAGACAAAGTCTCACTATGTAGTCCAGGCTGGCCTGGAACTCATGGCCATCCTCTTGCCTCAGCCTCCTGAGTGCTGGGATTCCAGGTGTGCACCACGGACATTTTAAAAGCATTCAGGCCACTTGTTTTGTAGAAAGTTTGGATTTGATCCAGATCATGGACTTTGGGCAGGAAAACCTCAGAGGGGACATGGCATCCTTCTCAGTACCACGAGGCCTTTTACTTTTAAACAGAATCAGCTTAAGGCCGGGTGTGCTAGCACACAGTGGGACTCCACTCTCCTCTGCTTGGGCAGACAGCAGTTTCCTCATGTCACAGGAGGGCTTGGCCCCAGAGGGCTGGGGTGTGGTGTAGTCTTCCTCAGCCTGTCCGCCCCGCCATGGCGCTGGGCTCGGTGGCAGAGGGTGGTATAACAGCAGGTCCCTCTCGGCTGTCCGAGGCCGCAGCACTGTGACCCCGTAGGCCCTGTAGCTGTCAGTGAGCAAATGGGGAAGCCCAGGGTCGGGGCCAGAATTTCCCCACACTCTTGACAGCCTGGCCGGGCTGCGCCTGGGAGACACTGCAGGTCTGGGGTTGCACAAGGTGCTGGCAACTCCTTGCCCCGAGAGGCTCCGGGAGGCTGGGGTGACCCGAGAGGGCTCTGGGGAAATGAGAGGAGATGCACAAATGCCTGGTGACTGCCTGGAAGCGTGAGGTTGTCTAGTTTTGGCGATGTTGGGATGTAATCAGGGCCTCGCACATGCCAGACGGAGCTCTACCCTGGAGCCCCAGCCCCAGCTGTGGCCCTGGATGCGGGGTTAAAGTTATTATTTCGAATTAATATGGTACATGCTTTGGATTTGACAAAAGACAGAGAGAGCGAGAAAGAATGATGCAATCAGCACCCACATGCCCCCTTCCGGCCACACCAACCTCTCTATTGCTCTCTGAATGCTCCAGGCTTCGTCTGCATCTCCACAGTTCTCTTGAGCATGCAGCTGAGCCAGGCAGACCCCTGGGCCAGCCGGGGGAGAAGGCTTCTGCCTTTTCAAGCTGGGAGAGCCCCACATCCCTCAGCTGGTCCCTCCTCTCCACCAGACAGAGGGTCTTTGGATGCCAAAGACAAAGTTAGGGTCCCGGGACCTGGCCCCTTCCCTTCACGGAGGCCCCCATTACAGGTTTTCCAGAACCATAATAGGCTTTAGGATGCCCTCCTGTTGGTCCCCAGGGAGGATCAAATTCCTCCTCAGCATCCCGACAGAGAGCTTCCTCTTCAGAATCTAATGATGAGGCTCAGTATTCAAAGGGCCCTAGAAACTTTGTGGGGAGCCTGTTCCTGAAAAAAACAAGACCTCCGTTCCACCCATGCATGAGAAGGACTCCTGACTGGGAAGCTGAGGCCATACTGTCTAGAACATAACACAGGGGCGTCTAAATGACACAGAGTACTCCTTCGGACAAGATATAAAGGGCATCATCAGTTTCTTGCGAGGCTGAGGCAGGAGGATCACAAATTCAAGGCAGCCCTGGCAACTTATGGAGACCCTGTCTCCAAATACAAATAATGAAAGGGTTGGAGACCACAGAGCACTTGCTTAGCATGCACAGAACCCTGGGTTCGAAAGAAACAGAGGCATTGACTCAAAAAGAAAAGACTGATGAGTTGGACGGTACTGAACCTAAGAGCATCTGTTCATCAAAAGGTGCCACTGGAGAAATGGAAAGGCAGCCATAGGACAGGAGAAACTGCTCCCAGTGGATTCGATCCACAAAGGACCTGTACTTAAAACAGATAAAGACAGCAGTGAGGAAGGTCAGGCCCCCTACTTTTTAAGAAAATTGATGTACAAATTTAGCGTGCAAGCTGGGCGTGGTGGCACACACCTGTAAACCCGGCACTTGGGAAGCTGAGGCAGGAGGCTCGTAGAAAGTTCAAGGTCAGCCTGAGGCATACAAAAGCCATGGTCTCAGCTGGCCTCCTGCTATTTGCAGCAGTGCAAATGACCTCGCCGTATAAGGGTGAATCGAAGAAGCTGGTTGCAAATGGTCAAATTGCAAAGCTGGTTGGAAGACTTTGATTCAACCTATGTCAAGTTCAAAAGGGACCTTCGGGGCAGCAGGGTGCACACTGGGTGTGGGCGAGGTCCCCTTTGCAGATCTGGGTGCCAGGGGACCGTACCCCTAGGCCTGGGTGCCTTTCCATATGGCTGTGATAGATTTCAGTGAGGCAACCTCAGTAATCCAGGGGAGGGGCTGATGGTCCAGGGGTGGCCCAGTGGGAGCATGAGGGGCCTCAGAAGTCCTTGTCCCGATTTCCCCTGTAACATGCACTGGGCAGCCAGAGGGAGGGTAGATGTCCGGGGTGTGCCCGGCCTCACCAGCTTCTCTGGTCCTACAGGATCGGCCCCTGGCACCCACCTGCGCCGGAGACCCCAGCCGCTACTACGACGGGGCTACGGGGCAATGCTGCTTCCGCTGCCTCCCAGGTGAGTGTGGACCTGGGGTGGGGACAAGGAGGGACCTTTGCTCTCAGTTTAGGACCCTCTGGGGGCATTGGAGGGTAGGAAAACACCTGACAGTCATCGTCAAGATTGGCAAGGTGAGTTTTTTACATTGGTGCATGTTTGTAGTACGTAACCATCACATTCCTTGTGGGCAGTTGGTCCACGCACGACACATCTCAGTTCTTTCCCCGCCCCCTTCCTCCCTCCTCCCCCTCCATCTCTGGGTTCCCTTCCCTTTTGCAAAAGATCTGTCTCCCCGGCGACATGTTCTGAGAGCTGGGGCGGTGAGAGAGCAGGGCTGGCCGAGCCTGAGCCTGGGTTTTTGTAGCTGCTGCACCAAGTCCCCCTGGGAGTTTCTGTCCTAGCTCACAGCTGCCCCCTCTTGCACACTGGCCGATCTGAGACCTCAGCAGTGTCTCATCCTCTCCTGAGCTGCTGTTACCCTTTTTAGCCCCATTCTGCAGATGAGGTTGCTGGGGCCCTGCACAGTTCAGTAACTCACCAGGAGCCACAGAGCTGAGACATGTGAAGCTGGCAGGGACTGGGGCTCAGAGCCCCATGACCCCCAACAGCCCCTCATTTTTAGGCCTGGAAACCCTGTGCAGTTCTCATTGGCCGTAGCCCAGAACTTGTGTTTGTCCCATGTGACCTGGACTGTAGAGCTCTTGGGGAGACAGCCAGGGTCCTGGGATGTTTGCCCACCCCCATAACAGCAATGGGTCCTAGGAGGCTTTGGGAACGCCTTCTAGAATATTCTCCAGAGGATGCTTAGGCCCAAGGCACTGAGCAGTGAGAACAGGGTCATGAGGTATTCCAGTCCCCTGTGGTTACCATCAAAAGTCCCAAGGCCCATGCAGTGGCCATAGAGGGTGGGGACTGAGACCAGATCTCTGATCTCCGGGAACAAAGGTCATCCCAGTGGAGGCGAGGTCTCTGTTGTGACCTAGGAGGTGGGAGGAAGCTGTACGTGACTGGCTGTGAGCCTGGCGAGAGGCAGGCTGAGCCGGCGTGTCTGGAGGATTTCCTGTGCGGGCAGGGGTGGGGATGTATGTCCACCGCTCCGACCTCCTGTCATGCCGTATGCAGGGAGGGGACAGGCTGTAACACACAGGCCATCAGGAACCCTAGACCCGGCCACCAGAGCCCAGGGGCAGGGAGCCGCTGCAGAAAGAATTAGATGCTTTGTGCTTCCCTAGAGGATTCCCAGGAGCTGCAGGGGCCTGGTGGGGCTCTGCTGGGCTTTTCTGCCTATTGAATGTCTGTGTGTTCATTTCCGGTGGCAGTCGGGTGGGTCCTTGTGCTGTTTGCCATGCTTGGGACTTCATGGTCACCCCAATCCCCGCACCCCTCCACCACGCCCACCAGCCATCCACCTGCCCTCTGAGCGGGTCTGCTCACCTGTCACTTCCACAGACTGGTGGTGTAAACATCGCATAGTTATTTCCCCACGGTCTGGAGCTGGAAGGTCCCACGTCAAGATTCCTGCAGGACCTGGGTCCTGTTCCTAGGAGGGCTCTTCCTCGCTGGCCGTCGGCTGCCTTCTTGTGGTGGGGAGACGCATGCGCGCTCTCTCTCTCCGTGTCTGTCTCTGTCTCTCTGTCTCTCAGTCTCAGTCTCTGTCTCTCTGTCTCTGTCTCTCTGTCTCTGCCTCTCTTTCCCTCTCTTTCTCTGTCTTCCTGTGTCTGTCTCTGGGTTTCACTTTTCTCCTTTTCATGTACAGCTTCCACCCACTTGACCTCATTTAGCCTTACGCAGTTACCCCCTAAAATCCCTGTCTCCAAACCCAGATCCCTTGCAGGTTAGTGCTTTGGACATGAATCTGAGGCGGACCCAGTTTGGTCCTGAACGTTTCCCTCCCGTCTTCCTCCCCTCCCC
>PVLA01018441.1:0-14535 GCA_004027455.1 Hydrochoerus hydrochaeris | reverse complement strand
GAGTGCCACACGGATGGTATGTGAAGTGCCACACGGATGGTGAATACGTCTGCACTCTTTTCTGGGTGGTGTCTCCCTGTACTGCCTATGCTGCCTTCAAACACCTGTACTCATGCCCTGCGCTACTTACCTGTCACTGTCACTGCCTCCAGACCCTGCCCCCTCTTCTCATTCCACACTTCACTTCTTTGGGGGACTTTCTTCTTCACCAACAACCTGAGAGAGGGAGGGAGCCAGGAGCTAAGCTTCTGGTGTCTTCGTCCATTCCTGACACCTTGCTCCTTTGGCTTCCATTGCCTTCGATGCTGTTCAAAAGAGCATGATGCCACCCGATCCTCCTTCCTTTGCAGATGACTTTAACACATAAGGTTCATTCTTCTTTTCCAATAAATAGACTTCTGCAGTCCAAGGGATTTTTCCTTGAAGCCAGAACTATACATTTATAGTAGTTATATAACTAGAGGAAAAATAATGCCAGCCCCAAGCAGCCTATCCTTGCCTTACCTACCGTTACAGAGTGGCCACCCAGCAAGAGAGTAATGAGGTATAACTTGCACAACACTGGTCATTGTCATGGGATCACCAGCTATTAATTACAGCTGAAGTTTGTTTTCCCGTCTCATTTTAGAGATGTTGCTTGCAGAGTAGCTCATGGTGGATCACAAAGACAAGTGAAGCTGGTAGGCTGAGACGGGTGGAGAGGAGCACTGATCAGCATGGGCCCCTCCCTGAGCTCTGTCTCCCAGAACAGGTGGAAACCTAGATTCCCATGTGAACTATCCAGCATTAGGTGAACATTACTTCAAGTTGTTAAAAGGTCTGTAGACTCTACAAAACAAGAGCCAAATTGTGCTCAGTCTGGAGAGCAGCTGAATGCTTTAAGTTATGAAAGTGAGGAGCCCACTAGTAGGATAGGGGACCCCTAAGTGTGTAACTTGGATACCCTTGCTACCAGTATCACAAATGTACCAGCTGCCCTGATTCTCCCCCACTGCTGAATCTGTTCATTTTCAGCTGGGAAATGTGCATGGGGGTGAGGAGAGGCCATCTGTTTCTCAATCTACTTTATATTCATCTGTTTCTGCTATCATCCATGGTCCATCCATCCCCACTTCTCTGGATACTATAGCCCAGACCCGCCTCTCAAGCCTCTGTCAACCTGCTTTCCTGATTCACTTAACTACATGAAAATCTCCTGTCAGTAACTCACTTCCCTTTACCCCACTGTGGCAGTTTATATCTACATAATTTCATTGTCCACCTTCTACTGAGATCTGGGACCACAAAGGAGACAGGTTAAGTGTGGTGTCTGGCCATCATTTTGAACCCTGAGGCCATTTCTTAGTAGGGGTGACAATACACCCTTGTATTCCATTTCTTCCTGGCTATTCCTCACCATTTTTATCAGAGATCTTCTTCCCCAGCCACTTCAATCTCCTTTCAGAATTCTGGGCTCTGAATGGTTTTGCTCAGTCTCTTCCTAGGGGAACACATCCACTCACATCATTTCTCTGCCAATGACATCAACACACTGTACAAACAGCCAGGACTTCTCCTTGCTGCCTCCAGTATGCTCAGGCTTTGTACTCTTAATAATCAACAGCCTGCTGGACAGCGGCACCCAGGGTTCTTAGTCCTGGGCACCTCGTTTCCACCTGTTCCAACTCCAACCTCTCATCTTCCTCCTCCAAAGCCAACCAGTCCCTTTTCCTGTTTGATTGGTGGCAGCATCATACCCCAAGTCAGCCAAGCCAGAAACAAGAATGAATC
The DNA here is from genome assembly GCA_004027455.1 of Hydrochoerus hydrochaeris. Lineage (NCBI taxonomy): Eukaryota > Metazoa > Chordata > Mammalia > Rodentia > Hydrochaeridae > Hydrochoerus > Hydrochoerus hydrochaeris. Next base: position 12,765 of record PVLA01018441.1, on the reverse strand, counting down.
TTCTACTTTTTCCATCATTCCCAGATCTAATCAGCCAACAAGACCTCCTGACACCTCAAACATTTTATGACTCTATCTCCAATGCTCCTGTGTTACTCTCTAGATTAGAGGTCAAGAAAGTTCCGTGTGTGTGTGTGTGTGTGCGTGTGTGTGTGTGTGTATGTGTGTGTGTGAAGGAGGTTATCCAGATACTGCATCCCAGCAGGCAGATCTCACCCTCAGCCTCCCTACCAGGGAATCCTGTTTTGGGAACTGTATCAGTGAAAGTATCCATCTTCGGATGTAAGTTGTACCCTTGGTTCACAATAGCTATGTTTGTCTTATAGGGAGAGAAATCCAAAATACCTGTCTTCTAATCATTCTGCGTCTTTGAACAAATGCCTATCATTTCTGAAAGTTTGCCTTTTCTGCCATTAGTGTGGTGTTTACCAGGAAAGAATCTGAAGCAGGTATTAAGAAAATTCCCAAACACGGCCACTGGTAGGTTGTTAAATCCACATCTAATCTTAGGATGTACACAATCTCCTCATGCTTTTTAAATTCTCCCCAACTCACAATAGCCCCAAAACAGAGAAAACAAGGTGTGGTAAGTACAAGGACTCATGCTTAGTCAATCAGCGTGCAGCTGAGATGAAGTGCCCCTTTGCGGGTTTCTAATCCCACACTCCCTTTACTGTCCCAGAGATCCATGCAGTGGGGGTTCTGCAGGGATGCAGCCTGGACCATCTGACTTCCGGTGCTCCCTTGGTACAGGCTACCATGAGACTGCAGGCTCTGCTCAGTCCCCACTTGTGGAACCATGATGGCCACAGACATCTATTGACCACTCACTGTGGGCTACACCTCTTCTAAAGTACTTTACACACATTCACTCACTTAACACTCACAGTGATCCAGTGTGGATTGTGCTTTTATTAGCTTCATGCTACACAGGAAAAAACTTAGTGGGGCACAGCACAGTCACCAAACTCACCCAGAGAACACTGGGGTGTGAACCTGCCGCATGACCCCCAAGTCTGTGTTCAGCTGCTGTATCTGAGGGTTCCCGTCCACCCTGTTGTCCTTCCCTTTGTTGTAACCTAACTCAAGTCCGCCATTCTGTTCTGTGTGCACCACAGCCTTTGTCCTAAACTGCAACCATTGTCCCAAATCACACTTTGTACTTCTTGTGACTCCAGTAATTGTGTTCCTCCCATAATGCCTGCCACCAGCATGGTGTATTCCTGGAATAGACTAGCCACAAACCTCTGTACTCTGACCCTAGGCAAACAACAAGATGTCCTGTTTCCTCAAGAATGCACAGGTGTGCTGATGAGCTAATTTTTCCCCTAAAATAAGCCTGTCTCTCAGGACAACTTGCCCTTTGCTCCCCCACACCTTTGTAGTTTTTCCCTTTATAAACCACCCCAAATCTTAGCCTAGTTGCACAGCAGTGTAAATTCCACCTGCACTCTGTGTCACTGGATACCAGCCTAAATAAAAGCGCTCTCTTCTTTTCCCTCCAAGATGTCTTGGCCTTTTTACTCTTTTTGTCTTTTTTACAATTTTCATTTTATTTCGGGGTGCAGCCTTTTGGGGTACAGCACCCTTGATTTCTGCTAAGCTCTGGGGCTGCCTTCTCAGCCCAAGCTATGTGCTTCCCAATACTCCCCAGGCCCAGCCCAGCACGGGACGCCCTGCAAGCTGTTCTCTGTCTGTTTCAGATTCGGAGCCGGGTTGACGTCATCAGGTATGTGGTGAAGAATGGTCTGCTCTGGGACGACTTGTATATAGGATTCCAGACGCGCCTCCAGCGGGATCCTGACATATACCATCACCTGTGAGTCTGAGAACATCTGTCGCTCCCTGGACCACTACAGAGGTTGCCTCAGGGGTCCCCAAATCCTGACAGATATGTGAGAGTCCCCCATTAGAGCTTCATTCCTTTGTGAGCTTTTTAAAAATTAAGCTTTGTTAGGAAAAGACAAAGTTTTAAAGCATTACTAATAGCTTCACGTGGAACGTGTTCCCGATCCCCTCTGGAAGTGGTGTTTGGTAAAGGAAATGTGGGACTTTGGTATAGGGAAGGAAAGGGTGTGTTTGCTAACAATGAGGAGGGCATTTATGTAACCAAGACATGGTCACTGAACTACAGTGGTCTCCCATGTCACAGATTGCCTGTGCTCACCCTTGAACATACCTTTGGAGGTCTAGCTGCTTCATGGAAAGAACCACTGAATTTCTGTTTCAAACAGAATGAGTCTTTACAATCCTATTTGGAACATTTAGAGTAAAATTTCAGACATGGCAATTTCCATTTTTATATTTGCAAAATAATCCCCAGGGGAGAGTGGTTAACATTTACTGCTCATCATTACCACAGAACTTCTGACATTTGTAGATATTTAAAGTTAAAATCCCAACCATTTAAAATATCCTAGCAAAACCCACTGTTGAGCATCTCTCCTAAACTTGCGATTACAGGCATTTATAAAATTTCTTTTTTTATTTCCCTTTGAATATTTTAAAATTATATTTAAAAGTTCAAATTTGTTTTGTTTTGTTTTGGGGGGTTGTTTTGTTTGATTTTAAACAGGATCTCACTACGTAGTCCAGGTTGGTTTCAAACTCATGGTGACCCTCTTACCTCAACCTCTGGAGTGCTACGCACTTCCACCCTTGGCTTTAAATGTTTTAAAAGAATGCAAAAATATATAAAATACAAAATAAACAACCCCACTCAGTTTTCTCAGAATACCACATCAGTTCCTGCCACACCCTCCACCCTCCCTGAGGTGACTCTAACTCCTGCCCCACCCTTTACTCTTTCTTATTGACCCCTGAGAGTAAATGTTTTTTAGTCTACTGCTGGGTGCATCAGCATTGCTCTGCCTATATTTGTTTTCAATAAAACAAAGATCATAATATTAAGAGGCAGCATTGCTACTGCTATTATTTTTAAATGCAGTCCCAGTACAGATGTTCTATAACCTGATCTCAGACATTTTAAACATAAACCCAAGTATGGATTTTTCACTCCTCAATCTCTCTTCGCTGTCTCTTGGTTGGGACACACAGGTCAACTGTGAACATTGCAACAGCAAAAAACATCTCAAGTTTTGTTCATTTTTAGCTGAGCATATACCTAATTTCTTATTCTGAAAAAAGAAAAAAAAAGGAAAAGGAAAAGAATATGACAACTGTTTGGATTTCCTTATGAAAGTAATCCATCTTGGAAACTTCTAGGATTATCAGTGCTGCTGAAGACTGTCTTGTTATACTGGGCTTTGAGAATAAGAGTCAGAAACAAAGAGGATCCCTAATAAATCCTGAGAAGCAGTCACAGCCCTATTTATCTCTGTTGCTTTTAAAATGCTATTTGTGAGTTTACTAAACTTTTTAAATCACAGAAATAATAAATATCCACTCTAGAAACTTTGAAAAAATATTTGTAAAGTACAAACAAGTTAAAACCACAAATAATCTCATCACCCAGACAGGATAATGTATACTTTGGTATCTGGCTAATCCTTCATTTTCTTTTTACAAGCACATACATAGATACTTTTTTTAAAATCGAAATACGACAATACTGTGCATACTCTTATACTGGCATGTTTATCATAGTAGTCTTGCACAAAATTCTATCTTTCTACATCATTTTTAATGTCTGCCTACCTGATTCCATAACCAATATTCAGGCTCCACTTAACCAATCTTGATGGCCTTAAGTTCTTTCTAGATTTTTGGTACTTGAAATGGTGATTGGGCAAATGGACGTGTAGGTGTCTCTTGCACACTTTCTTAGAGATTTCCTTAGGGTGAGCTCCTGGGCACTGGAGATGTTGGTGCTAGTTACAGGACACCCACATTCTCGTTCAGGAAGCAGTTCACTTTCCTTCCCTGGGAGGACAGGTCCACCTGCCTCCTCATTAATGCCATGTCCTAATGCTTTTGTGTGCAGCATTTAAATCTAGATATCTTTTCCCCCAATGAGAATTTCTTAAAGCTAGGCTCATGATATTGATATAGGGAAACAAAATTCCCAACCTACTGATATAGAGTAATGAAACTCCCAACCTGTTATATGTCCAGTACGAGTTCGTATTCCCTAAAATTGAAGAATGAATTTCAGGAACAATGGAAGTTACGAGCAAAATCTATTTCTTGAAAGGATGAAAGTTTTTGCATGAGAGAGAGACAGACAGACAGACAGAAGGAGTCCCAAGTGGGTTGCCAGAGACTTTTCTAGGGACTTTTATAGAGTCAAACCATGAGGTAAGTCAAGTCCATAATGGGGAAAACTGGGAATTCACAAGGCAGATGGGCATGAGGTGGGACAGAACTCTGGTCAACCAATAAGATTAATTATTCAGATAAAATTGACCAAATGAGGGACAAATGGGGAAGCAAGTCACATTGTAAGTGGGCATTCTTATGGAGCAGCGACTCTTTCTGTAGGGGGCTGGGATGGTGGTTCCTGTCTTGGTCAAGATGATCCATACCTATTCAGAATATCAATCCCTGATGTTTAGACTTAGGGTGTGGTTGCATTTGTTTTGCCTTTTGTTTTGAGAACACAACAGGAGGTATGTGTCTCCTTCAAGGTCACAAGACTCTTGGTGCCAGCTCCCTTGAGGGCCTAGCCCTGTCTCACTGCTTATAATATTTCCATGTAACTGAGCTGCCTATAACAATATTACAATGAAAACAAGACCAGATAATCATGTTCTAAGGAACTGTGTTCAGTACCCTGAAAATGCTAAGTTATGTGAACAGATAAAACTTTTCAGAAACACTGTTGCAGAGAGCTGGGCTCCAGGTACCAAAAGGATCCTGGCAAAAATACAGGCACAAAGGTTTCCAAAACACATTTCCCTGCTTTCTGTCTCTCACAGGTTTTGGAATCATTTTCAAATAAAACTCCCCTTGACACCCCCCAACTGGAGGTCGTTCCTGGTGCACTGTGGCTAGAGTGGTGCTGGGACTCCCAGGTAAGAGTCATGGGGTCTGGGTATTACCCCACTGTGCATCCTGTAACCGCACCAGTCACGGAGCCCAATTTGGGGGTGAGGAAGGGCATTGCAGGAACACTGGAAATTTAAAAATAAGTAAATAATACAGAGTGAGTACATCCACTCTGGAGTCCACAGAATCTGTGGTCTGGTTGAAGTGAGCATGCAGCCAGGTAATAGGCAAAGCAGAAGAAATGATTCCAGTTGCCAGTGAGAGTTCGGAATGAGATGGTGAGCATGGGAGGAAAAGCAGCAACAAAAATGAAAGAGAAACTAAAAGCAGTAGGATGGGAAAACATCCTTTCCCCATTTCCAGTATACCACTTTCATTTCCTGGATTGATGGATCAGCTTGTTAGGTGCAGAGCAGATGTGACATTCCTTCTTCCCAGGGATTGAGATGTGGTTTATGAGTGAAGGATAAGGCCCGTCTTCACGTGCATGCATCTACAGAACTAAAGAATAGCACTACAAAGAGTAGATCCCTTGACTCATGCATTTATATATCATATTCCTTCATTCCCCAAATGGCTATCAATTTGCACTCCATCATCGTAATATGCTGTTACTGATCTCTCCCAGCAGATGCTGAGTTTCTTAGAGACTATATCCTAGGTATCCTTAGCCCTTAGCACAATGCTTGGCATATCCATGATTTTACTGATAATATCCACTCAAGGATGAAGGGAACAAGTTCCAGTCTTCTACGATCAGTGTGACTTGCCTGTTTCATACTATAGTCCAGCACAGTATGCTGTATCTTCTGAGTTATGATAATGAGCCATAAGGAATGCTAAGGAGATTTACATATGGCTGCATTACAAGGCTCACCGTCATGAGCACTGTGCTTATACAGACCGTTGGGCATACTCAGCAGAGAAGAGTGCCTCTGGTGTTCTGAGATGACCACGAGGAGCCCGGTGGAGAGGGAGGCAAGGGACGGGGGTTGGTAGGTGGCTTCAAGGTTGAGTAAAGATTTTGTAAATTGAAAAATGGGAGCAATGACAGGAAGATTATAGCAGACAGAATGGGCGGGTGAAGTTAAAAGAGAGAAAATGCAAGGTGAGTCCAAGCCAAGGCACAGCCTCCTGGCATGGCAGGAGAGTAAGGGACACCAGGACAGGACCTGCGGGGGGAACCACGCAGAGGCCCAGATGCCAGGCAGGGTCAGCAGCAGTAAGAAGAGGAGGCAGGGAAGCTAAAGAGGCAGCAGGTGGAGCACAGTGATAGAGCAGTTCCAAAAGAGAACGGCTTCACAGTGCCCGTGTCTAAGTGGTGGGATAGCAGAGCAGAGGTCCATGTGTCCTCATTAAGGGGGCAACAAGGCATGGCGGTCAGCATGTCACACTTGAATCTGACTTCTGGAGTTACCGTTCTGGCTTTGTCATCTACCATGTGACCTTGGGCAGGTCACTGGTGTCACAGGTGTGGATACCTGGCACAAGGTAGGCAGACAGATGCTAACCTTGCAGACCTCATGAACTCAGCAGACACCACATGACCCACAGATGGCCAGTGGTGACTTCACGGCAAGGAGTCAGCATCATAGTCCAGCTGGATTCTCCCGTCCCTTAAAGCATCTATATAGTCTGAAATAGATAATACAAAAATGTGCCCCAAAGAAGTAAGAAATGAAAAGGAATAAAAGGAGGCCCATGCTCTTACTCATGAGTCATATCTTTCACAGGGACAACAGACAACATGGAAAATTCAAGAATTTACTGGTGCTTCATTTCAATACAAGAACTTTATACCAAAGAGACTGCTTTATGACAATGGGGGAGGGGTGGCAGGGCATGACAACATGGTGCCTAAGTGAGATGTTCACACACCTCAAGTCCTGGGTAATGACAATGCACATTCCAAGACATTTTACTGGGGCTGCAGGTGTAGCTTAGGGATAGAGCGTGTGCTTAGCACATGCAGGGCCCTGGGAGACACACACACACACACAAATACAAAAACTATTCAACACAAAATTCTCTGTAAAATGAATTAATGAAACCAATAGGAATAAGCTCAGTGTGGAAAACACAGCATAAGAAAAGGAGAGGTGAATTCACTTACAGAAAAAAAAACAAAACAGGAAAGAAAAATCTTTCATAACTAGGATGAAAATAAAAGCAAAGAGGAAAGAGAATAGATGTTGGGTTAGAAGGGAAACAGAGGAGAGCAATAGAGCAATGAGAAACTGAAGGATGAAATAGGAAAAAGTGAAAATCAAGAGGAAGGCAAAACAGATCTGGTTCTATTTAATGAATTCATTCCACACATAGGGTTTGTGAAAATAGTCAAGTAAGAAAGGTTCCTGGACCATTTTCAGCTCTCCAGAAAGCTTTGTTGAAATCATGTTTATCAAAATGAGGCTGCAGAGGCTTCCCTGAGGCCACAATTTACCAGGCCTGAAAGCCTGAAAGACTCAGTTGTAAAACTTGTCATTCAACACAGCTTATTCATTATAATAATTAGGTAGCTCTTTGGTTAATAAAAGATATGAACACTAATTAATTAAATGATTTTATAGATTATAAAACCATATGAAACCAATAGAAAATTAAAGATCTGTATCTTGAAAAGAAAGAGGAACTCCCTTTTCTGAAATCCTAGGGAAAAAAAACCATTATTTCAATGGTTGAAGTAGGAAACTAATTTCCCCCTTTTTCTCTGTAGTTTATGCTACTCATGATATTCATACTCATATGATAAGACATGCAATTTCATTCTTAAGAAAACATGATTGTCAATGAGGTTTTTGATTTACATGTTAGTGTTCTAGAATACACTACTGATTAGCACATATCACATCTGTTTTCTGATTATACAACTACCTCTTTAATTCTGAAGATATAAGAATCTGCTAGTACAATCTGTGCTTTTAAATCTCTAGTGTCATACTGGGTCATTGAAAAGCTGATTCTCTTCTCATTAACATCAATACCAATAATGTTTGATTACCTGGCTTACCTCATGCATTATGCAAAGAAAAATTCTTGTAATGGAAGAATTATATTTTATGATTTACACTATACTGTAAGTTATTCAGTTATCAAGAATGTGAAATATATCAATAGAATATATGTTCAAACATATATGATCTGTGAATAAAAGATTATTTTAAGAAATGAGTTTGTTTTCTCTCCAGCAGCCCTGTCTGTTCTCATGCTAATTTGCGGTCCTGTTCTGCTAGTGTTGGACTCCAGCCATTCCTTGGCATCAGCAGGACCTCAACCCTTGGACCCAGCGTTCCTTCAATGTCCTCATTTTCCTTCTTTTTCCACTTCCTCCTGTAACCCCACGTTACCTATCTACTCCCTCCTCTCAGATCTACTCTCTCCCTTCCATTACTCAAATCACCCTTTTTTCAGCTTTGCAGTCCAATCCCTCTCTTGGCAGATTCTGTCCTCTCCACCTTCAAAATATAGCCAGGGTCTGGCCCCTTCCCACCACCTCCACTGCTGCCAAGACTGGGAGAGGAAGGAACTTAGAAAGGTAATCTTGCCATTAGGAACTGATTTCCCTCCCTAGGTGTCTGCCAGTTCCATTATTCAAAGCCACAGTGGAGCTGCTGGGAAAGCCATTCACTAGGAGGTGCCTTGTGGGTGCACTGTTTTGGGGTGAAGTCACACAGGACAGCGCCAGGGAAGCTGCCAGCTGCTGCCTTCTGCTGCTCAGATTACAATTCAGGAGCCAGCTCTGGAGGAATCCTGTGCTTTTGGAGCATGGCAGGCAGATGCTACTACACTGGTCAGGAGGAGAAATTCCTCCTTCATTTGGTGTCCCTCTAGCACCCTCTACACCCAGAGTTTATCTCTGGCCCAGCTGGCAAGGAGAAAGATTCAGTCTCATGTAACAAAGTGGGTCTGGAGCTGAGAGGCAATGACCGGATAGCTGACAGCATTGGTCAGAAGGCACGCCACATGCCGTCTTCCAGGGTAACCACAAAGATAACGGGGACAGTGCGATAATTCTATTGATCTGAAAGGAGCCAGTAGAAGAGAAAAATTACACATGAAAAAGGATATTTTGGGAAACAGATTTCAGGCTGTTGTGATGTCAATGTCCCCACCAAAATTCATACTGCAATGGAATCCCCACCATGGCTGTTAGGGGACCCACATATCCACAGGTTCATGGGTCCATGGGTTAATGGGTCACCATAACAGTGGCTCTGTTACAGAGGCTGCTCCCTCTGGCATCTCTGCTCACCTCCTCACCTGGTATCCTTGCCATGCCAGGCCATTCCTGACCCAGCAGGAGGCCTTTGCCAATGCCAAGCAGACACCAGCCTGATGCTTTTGGCCTTCTAGGACCTGGAGTTAAACAAACACTTTTCTTTATAAATTACCCATAATTCAAGGTTCGTTCAACAAGTGAAAATCAGTGAACCTATTTCACCACATTCACTGACTAGAAGTGCTACAGGATTATCTCAATACATGTGCAGAAAGCATTTGGTAAATATTTTCACACCATTTACAAATTTAAGAGAAAACTCAAAATGCAGTGAAGTACATGCTAAAGGTTATTGACTATTATAATAAATTTTTTTAATTTAAGAGGAAAAATGACCACTGAGAATAAGATATAAATAGGATATTTCTTTAAAAAAAAAAGGAAAGAGGAAGGAAAATATATTCCTACTGCAAAGAGACAAATAGACAAAGGTTAAGAGAATGCTAAGTACAAAAACAAACCCAGACACACACAGACACCTTATTTAAGACAAAGATAGCACTGTGGGCAGAAGAGACAGCACAATGTTTTAAATAAAGAGCACTAGGGGAGGACAGGGGAGGGAAGCGACCTAAGTTGGACAGCCACAGTTGTTCTCTTGATTGGAGAAAGGAGCTGTAACATCACACCATGTTTACCCCCAAAATAATCAGCCTTGACTGCAAAACAATCAGCCTTGAAAACTAGACATCAAAAATGCCAGCCTCAGTCAGCCTGTCCTTGCCTCACCTGCCTTACAGAGTGGCCAAGGTAAATCAGGAAGACGGACAAGTAAGGCAAGGATAGGCTGATCACAGCTGGCACTGGGGGCTGGGGTGTTAGGACTGGGGCAGCTGGTCACCAGTGAAGATTATTTCAGTTTCTCATGTGTTCTCCACCGCACCATGTGCATTCACCCTGTGCTGGGTTGGCATGTGGACATGTCCACTGCGTCCTCACTGCCCATCCCCACTCCTTCAGCCCGGCCACAACACTTCCTCTCCAGTGTCTCATGCAGATTCACCCTCACGTGCGAAGCTGCCAATACAGTAATAATTTCCTTCTTACAATGTTCAAAAACAAGCTGGAGCATGATCAACTGACCCTAAGTTTCTAGACTTGTACAAGGACTGCCTTGAAGGTTTGAAACCAAGAGAGGACTCGTCGCCTTCAGAACAAGCTACTAAAGTACACAAAATCAGATGGACAGCAGGTGTTGGTGTGGGAAATGCCTGAATGGCGCAGGTGAACAGAATGAGCAGCATTTCCCCATGAGTTAGAGGCGGGGTTAGAATCTAGCACCGAAGAGTGTTAGACGTGTTAATGTTCTTGACTAATTAAATAATGAATACAGGAATGCTTTCTTGTTGAAACATATTTAAATAACACAGACATATGACAAGTAAAATAAAACTATTGCCAGCTGCCAGTGAATTGGGAGCCACCCAAGTAGAGGAAAACAAAATTTACTTCTCCTAACTGTAATATCCTCCCCACTTCTTTTTTTGCTATTGTTCTTTGACATTTAAATCTTGGTTTTGACATATTAGAAGAAATTAAATCAGTCTATTGATTTCCCTCATATATAAGTAAATAGGCTAACACAGGCACATTTTTGTGTTATTATTTGTCTTCGAGAAAACTGCTAAGATTCCAACTGTACCTGGTAATTTCAATAGAAAATTATTTTGTTTATGTCAATAAACATTAGCAATGTCTTTGTTATATACTATAAATTAGAGCAAGAAATGTATATGCTACAAATAAAATAATTTTGCCAAGGCAATGGGAAAACACATGCCGTGGTGGTGAGCCTGTGGCATGCATGCCTTGCGGGTGGTTCGTTATCACTGAAAGCTTTAAAAGGTTCACTGTGACTGGCATAGTACGTTCCTGGATGGAAACACTTCATGCTCTATCAATCTTTAAATTTAATTAAATTAATAAAAATATAAAATTCATAAAGCACTCCTATAGATACGTAAAAATTTAAACAATGAAAATGAAAAATCACATGAAATATGTATAAGAAATTTTCTAAGGAAATAAAAAGTAGCCAGTGAATAAAAAGAAGCCTAAATTCATCAAATGGTACACCGAGATAAAAATACAAGGGAGATAATTTTCAAAATGCCATCTGTTTATGATATTATTTGTCATATGTCTGTGATATTTAAATGTACTACAAGAAAACATTCCTGTGTTCATTTTGTAATTAGTCAAAATATTAGTATATACAACATTCTAACTGTACTAGACTCTAATACCACCTCTCTAACTCAACTATATTATTTTTAGTGTTCTTTTCCAGCTTTATTCCATATCGTAGGTATAAATATTTTACATCTTCTAGGCCAATGATGGCAAACCTTTTAGAGCTTTCAATATTAATAGACAGTTGGCTGTGGCACATGTGCCAATGGTTTGTTTTAGGGCGTCATTTTTCATATTACCACAGGTTAAAATCTGTGCTATGGCTTATATTTAAATGTCCCCCCTCCAAAGCCTCATGTGGTCATCTGGTGGGGCTTCTCAGAGGTGGCTGGATCTACGGTGTGTGACGCTAGGACTAAGGATGTGATGCTGGGATTAATAGTGTCCCTCCTCCCTGGTGTCAGCGCTACGCACCCACGTGGGCAGCCTGGATGGAATGTAAGCATGAGTAGGAGGGCTGCTGCCATCCCTGGCTGCTGCTGCTTCTATTGCTGCTGCTTGTCTTCTGCTGACACCTGCCTGCTCTGCCATGCCCATCTGCTGTGCCACCCTGCCCTGGAGCCAGCTGAATATGGACTGAAGTCTCTACAAATCAGGAGCTACAATAAACCTATCCCCCTTTAACTGTGGGTGGCAGGTGTTTGGTCACAGCAACAAGTAAGGCATTCTGTCTTTGTAGTATTCTCATTATAAATGAGCCATAACAGCACTTCTATCATCGAACATTAAGTAATCTTATAAAGAATATTATCCACACATATTACTTTTTCACATTTTGGATTGCTTCTTTCAATAGATTCTTGAAGTCAGGTGTGCTGGTGCATGACTATAATCCCAGCTACTCTGGAGGCTGAGGCAGAAATATTGCAGGTTTGAGGTCAGCCTGGGCAATTTAGCAAGGCCTATGCCAAAATAAAATGAAAAGGGCTGGGGATGTAGCTCAGTGGTAGAGCAAGCCCAAATTCAACTCCAAGTGGGGCAAAAATCCTTAAAGTTGGATTACTGAGCCAAAGGATATATGAATAACTGACTCTTGATAGTGCCTCTCCAATCTTCCAGGGAAGGGCACATGGGCTCCTCTATTTTTTAAAATCAGATTTTATTGGTACATTTTAGACATACATAATGATCTTATGATTCATCACAGAGAATTTGTACCTGTACGTGGTATAACTTGATTTTTCCCCTGTTCCCCTACCTTCCCTTCAACCCCACTTTTCCTCCCCATTTACAAAATCTTTGTTTACATGTTTTCCTTCTTTTCTCATTTTTTTTAACTTTTCCCTTCTTTCCTTTCCCTCTCCCCTCTCTCTTGTTCCCCTCCCTCTATGTTATACGCAAGGAGC
>PVLA01018440.1:0-14534 GCA_004027455.1 Hydrochoerus hydrochaeris | reverse complement strand
TTGTCATGGAAGCATCTTGTTTCTCCATGAATTTCTAGTGACAGTTTTTCAGGGTACATCAATCTGGGCTGGAGGTTATTTTCTTTTAGGGATTGGAATACTTGAGTCCAAGCTCTTCTTGATCTGATGGTCTGTGTCAAGAAGTCAGGTGTGATTCTGATGGGCTTACCTTTATAGGTAATCTGTTTCTTTTCTCTGATGGCTTTTAATATTCTGTTTTTATGTTGAATTTCTGGTATCTTGATTATTATATGTCTGGGTGTAGATCTGTTTTGGTTGTAGGTGGCTGGAGTTCTGTATGCTTCACATAACCGAATGTCATTTTCTTTTCCCATGTTTGAGAAGTTTTCCTTAATTATTTCCATGAATAGCCTTTGTAATTCACCTGTATGTATTCCTGCTTCTTTGTTCACATTTCTTATTCTTAAATTGTAGATTCTCTTGTCATCTTCTAGCCTTTGTATTGCTACTGCCTGTTTCCTTGTGATTTTTAAGGGATCTATCCTTTCATGATCACACATTGCAAACTTGTCTTCAAGTTTTGATAGTCTATCCTTAGTTTCTCTTAAGGAGTTTTGGCAGCTTTCAATGAAGTTTTTAATTTCCTAGTAGTCTCTTTGAATCTGCTTCATGTATTCTATATTTTCTTTATATTCTTTATCAAATGTTTCTTTTTTTGTGTGTTCCTCCCTTCTTCTGTCTGCATCATCCTGAGAGATGCTTCCTGAGAGCATTTCTTTTATTACTCTACTCATATCTTGCTTTACCTGATTTAATATTTCAGTTTTGAGTTCGTCTACAAGGTCCCGAAGATATCTCCTATGTCCACTGAAGCCATGTCTGATGTTGTGTGTTTGCTGCTCTCAGTCTCCCTTGTTTTTCCCTTTCCTGGATCAGTGCTCTCAGGGTTCTGGGCTGGGGGCCTCTTCCTGCCTCTCTCTCCTGTCATGGCCCTGGCTTTCTCCACACAGGTTACAGTGCAGGTCCCAGCCCCCTTCCCTGTTGGCCACGTTTCCTCTGAAGCACACTGGCAAGGGACCTCTGCCCTCTCCTGCCTGCTATTTGTCACTGAGGTGTAAGCAGTGGCTGCATATGCCTGCCCCTCCCCACTGCTTCAGCCAAACTTCAGGTGCCTTCACCTGGTTAGTGTGTGTGTGCTAGGTGCAGGGAATTGATTTGGGATGGCTCATTGGGTCCTGGCCAGGGGTGTGGCCCAATCCAAGCAAATCCCATGAATCTGCTCTGAGGAGGAAGCAACCAGCTGAAGTCACTGTTGCTCCTAGTTCAGGCTCCTGCTGCCTGATTCCAACATGTCACCCATTTGGTCATGCCCTTCCTGTGTGTGGGGGGGTCTCATTCCCAGGACTGACTGTGGATTAAGGAAGGTCCCTTTGCTGGCTCCACTCTCCATTGGGCTCACCAACCCCGACTTCAGCACTGCTGTGGTTCCTATGAGTGGCGGTGGGAATGAGTTTTGGCAGCTCTGCCTGCTGGCACAGATTCAAGCTAGTGCAAACTTGGTGGATCACCATGAAAATGCTGTGTCCCATAATTTTTAGCTGTTTCAGTTGTAGTCCTGAAGTATTTGACAAGCTTTTTTATGTTTTAATTTCTTCCATTGTCAAGAGGATCCATCTCCCTCTGTCTGGGTCTCTCCAGGGTGTTTTATTCTGGCAAATGAGTTGTTTCTCCCAGGAGGCTTTGTATTTTGTTGCTCACTGATCGGCCCTCTTGTCTTCTTCTCTCTCTCTTTTTTAATCTGGAAAGGAAAATCTTTCTAGTCATATCTCCATAAATTTCATTTACCCAGACATAGATCACAAGACAACACTAACTTCAAGAGAAACTGGGAATTTTGACCACTTGGTCATCATTGGCTTAGTACAGTCATCAATTTCAATAAGGGAGAGAAGAGGGAAGCTTTTCAGAGATGAACTAATGACTGATGTAATACAGAAACTGAGGAGGTTTATCTGCTGATAATTAAACCAGAAATTATACTCTTTATAAAATAATTCAGATAAAGAATAATCACTGTTATGTAATGTTAGCTTACTACTACATACCATATTTTTGGAAAATCAATTTTCAACAGGGTTAGGTAGAAAATTAAATAATAAAGCTAAAAAAACTGAGAATTTTTAAAAAGAGTCAATTTTCCTTAAGGAGAGACTTTGTTGGTAATGCAAGTTTACTTTGCAAGTTAATTTCAGTCTATTCTCAAAATTTATCAAGTGCTTTTAGTTGAGATATTCTGTTTTAAATGTTGCTGCTACTTTTGTAATTCTGTTATACTGGCAACACAGACTTTGCTATTCACTATAAATTCTGATGGAGTACCTTCCTTTCCTTTCAGTTCAATGAGTTTATGTAAAGTGTCTTTGGCTCCACATAGCCTTTTTTTCTTAAACTTTCACATATGTTATAAAAATAATAGATAATATTGCACCTACTTTGTCAACACATATACTAAAACAGAATAGTATAGAGAAGATTAGCATGGTCATGTGCAAAGATAATGCACAAGTTTGTGCGATGTTCCATATTTTTATTCTTAGCTAACTATATGTTATTGTTGAATTTTTCTATTGTTCCTGGAGGTATAGCTTTAGCATTAGAACATATTTACCGTGTGTGAATATTTGGTTTGTCTTACCTTGTGACTACAGATCTCTTTTCTATGGTACATTTTTGGTCTGTTTTTGTTTTTGTTTTTGTACCGGGGATCAAACTCATGAACTTGTGCTTGCCAGGCAGGAGCTTGTGCTACTCAGCTAAATCCCTGGCCCTTATTTTTGGTTCTTATTGAATATGAATATTCAGTTTGACAATATTATTATTGCAATTTACTTGCTATTTCCAGGATCACATAGTTATTGCTATTAATAGGTTTTCTCTATATGTCAATATCTGGATTACCTTTGTGTTATTAACAGTACTTTAGTACATTTGCAAAGAACTGTAAGCTGGGCCAGTGACACTGCATCCTCCTCTTCCAAATTAACATATGTGGCTGGATCTTGAAACAGAGGCAAAGGACTATAGTCAGCCACACTCATGATGTACCTGCAAAATTCAGCACAAAAACAAGGAAGCAAACATATGAAAACAATGGAAATATGAGAAGACAAGGCAACAAAATGCCTCCCAGAACTCCTAACTCCAAAAGTGATCTATGGTGCGTTAAAGGGTAGAGAGCAAAAACTACATAGACAAATTGTTTGAAAGGATAACAGAGGAGATTAATGAAACAGATCAATAAGCTGTTTGGTGAGTTCAAAGAATACATAATTAAATAGGTAATGGGCATAATAAGAAAAATGATCATAAAGCTTACAGAAGATGATAGTAAAAGCCTAACTAAGCCAAACAAGATGATACAAAACATGAAAGACCAGTTTAATAAAGAATTAAGAAAAATTTTGAAATAGAAGTTTAGGAGATTAAAAATTTTATTGAAATTATAGACAGCAGAAGCAACCAGTATGAGGACAGAGTTAGATAATGGGGTTGTTATCAAAGACCAATAATACAGAGATACCTTAATGAAAAGAGAAAATTAAATGGACCCAACTGCTTCTAGATGTTGTAAAGATGATTAACCTAAGATAAATTCAAATTAGTGAAACAGTATACATGGCATAAAAAAAAACCTGTTTACTAAAATAACAGAGGACTTCCCAAATATAAGAAAATACTTAGGCATATGCAAAAGTGAGGCATATAGAATCCCAAATAGGTATGATTAAAAGAGAAATAGACACATAAGAGTCAAAATCCCAGAAGTCCAATACAGAGACAGAACCTTAAAACCTGTTAGAGAAAAGCAATGAATTACTTATAAAGGTAAACTCATTAGAATTACAGCAGATTTCTCAATGCAAACCTTAAAGGTGAGGAAAGCTTGGAGCAAAGTGTTTCAACCCATAAAAGAAAACAACTTCCCATGGAGACTGATATATCATGCAAAGCTATCTTTCAAAACTGATAGAGAAATACATGTATTACCATGACTAACAAACAAATCCTGATCACCAAACCAGCAGTCCAAAATATTCTCAGAGAATATCTTAGAAAGAAATAATGAAACCAACAATGCCAATAAATAAAATAGAATGAATAAACCAGGCAGGGTGAACAGTTAAGCAAAAGGGAGACAAAAAAAATTAGCAACAGGATGATAATATAATGATGGGAATAAACCAATATCTTTCTGTATGAACTTTTAATGTAAATGGTCTCAAGTCCCAAAAGACACATATTGAGGAATGAATCAAGATACAAAACCCAGAGGTATGCTGTACACATGAAACACATTTAATATAAAAAGAACTTCATAGATTAAAAGTCAAAGGATGAGAAAAAGTATTCATGCAAGGAGAACTTAGAAAAAAAGTAGGAGTGGTTATCCTAATTTTGTCTTTTTAAATTTTTTTTATTTTAAAGAGAATAAAATAAAAGAGAACAGAACAAAGCAAACCAAAACAGAACAATGCAAGCAACACAGCACTTCACAACAAGACAACCTGATATCAACAGTGGCTACCATAATGTCTCTTTTCCTTGAAATAGTTGAGCATATCTTCACATACAATAATATCTAACATAAAAAAATAGTATAAAACCATTCAAAAGAATGAGAGCATTACAGGACTTCAAAACCTGATAGCAGGAAAAGAACAATGGCTACTATAATATCTCATTTTCCTCAAAAAATTTGTTTATACCATCACACATAATAAAATCAAATAAAGCACAACAGGATAGAACCAATCAAAACAGAAGAACAAAAGCATGGTAGGACTTCAAAACAAGATGATAGTAAATCAGCAATGGCTTCCATAATGTCTTGTTTTCTTCAAAATAGCTGTTCATACCATCACACATAATAAAATCAAACGAAACAGAATAAAACCAATTAAACCAATGAATGAAAGCATTGTAAGACTTCAAAGCAATATAATGGGAAACCATGATTACCATAAAATATACCATTATATTCAAAATAGCTACCCTATCGTCTGACAACATAAAATCTAACAAAACAAGATAGAACAAAGCCAAACCTAACAAAATTATGTAAATTAAACAATGCAACAGTTCAAGATAAGACAATAAGAAATTGACAGTAGTTTCCACCTTTCCCTCCCAGGTGTTCCTTCCCCTTTGCTTTTACATTAACTATTTTGCTTTTGGATCCCATTAACTCCTTCTGTTTCTTATGCTAGGGTTCACAAACTGTTTTGGCCATGAACATGGTCTCCAGTTGCATCCATTTACCTACAGAAGCCATGAGATTATTCTACTTTATAGCTGGGTAGCTTTCCACTGCATGAAAATACCATATCTTTCTTATCCATTCTGCAATTGATGGGCAAGTTACTCTTGCTTTTTTTTTTTTTTTTTGTCTCCTGCCACATGGAACAATTGTCTTCTGTCTGATTTTCAGTCTATCAATTCCTTTCCTGCTGTATTTCTTGTATACAGTATATTGATGGATCTTGTTTCTTGATCCACTCTCCCTGTGTATCTTTTTATTGCTGACCTGAGGAAATCTACATTAATGGTTACAACCAGCATACATTTGTTTGTCTCTACCATGCTATACTCCTGCTGTTGGTCCTCCACTTTTCCCCTTCATTCAATTGCCTGTCTTGTTTGGCCATCATCTTCTGCTGCTGTTCCTGGAATCCTGGTCATCTTTATCTCTCTCTAGAATATCCTTTAGCACTCTCCGTAGGGTAGAATTGGTTCTTATGATTTCCTTTAGTTGTTCTTTATCATGGAAGTATCTTAGTTTTCCATCAGTTTTGAAAGGTAGTTTTGTTGGGTAGATCAATCTGGGCTGGAAGTTGTTTTCTTTTAGGATTTGAAACATTTCACTCCAAACTCTTCTTGCCTTGGTGGTTTGTGTTGACGAGTCTGCTGTGATTCAGATTGGTTTTCCTTTGTAGGTGATCTGTCTCTTTTCTCTAACTGCTTTTAATATTCTATTCTATGCTGAATTTCTGGGATCTTGATTATTGTATGTCTGGGTGTAGATTTACTTTGGTTATGCCTAGTTGGAGTCCTATATGCCTCACTTATCTGCATGTCAGATCCATTTCCCATGTTTGTGAAGTTTTCTTCTATTCTGTGAATATCCTTTTAATTTTATTGTGTTGACCTCTGCTTCTTCACTGATACCTATCACTCTTAAATTATGTTTCTTTGCATCATCTTGCAGTCATTGAGTTGTTATTTCCTGATTCTGTGTTATTTTTAAGAGATCTTTCCTTTCACAATCACTAGCTGCAATCCTGTCTTCAAGGTTTGAAAGTCTATCTTCAGTCTCTTTCAAGCAGTTTTGCCAGCTTTAGATTGAATTTTTAATTTCCTGCATCTCTTTGAATCTGTTTCATGCATTGTAATTCCTTCCTACAATCATTTAAGGTTTCCATAATTTTCCTATGCTCTTTATTGTCTATGTCTTCTTTACACCTGCTGAACAATTCTTTCATTATGTTTGTGATTTCTTCTTTTACCTGTAAGACATTATTTCTGATTTGACTGCTTTTACAATCTCATGAAGTCATTTCCTTACTTCAGTTGCTATCCTCTCAGAGATTTCAGTTGTGTGACTTCCGTTTCCTTCCTTGGCTCTATCTCCCAGCCTTATTGTGTGTGGGCTATAGATCTGGCTTGCCTTTTGCTCCTTCATCTTGATATTCTCCTAGGTTCCCCCCAACAAGCTGGTTGTGGGGCCCCAGGCACTTCCCACATTGGCTGCCCCACAGCAGTGTAGGGAGATGGGTTCCTCTAATTTCTGATTTACAGGGAGGTATCAGGGTGTGTAGCGGGCTTTTCCAGAGCTATGCAGCTACACTGGGGCTTCACTGACCATCAGGGGTGCATGTAGGTGGGGCTATTTTCTCAGCCTGTGTGTCTACACTCGAAATCCCACGATGGTGGCAGACACACGGGTGTGTTTATCTGATTCTACTAGTGGATGAAGACTGTCTGAGGGAACCAAGGGCCTCCAATGGTGGCCTATGGATGCACAGGGCTTACCTGGCTATGTGTCCCTGCTCCTGCTGGCTGCCTGCAGGAAGGAGCCTTCTGGTGGCAGCTCCCTGAAGATGAAGGTGGATCTGCTGGTTCTCTCTGCCTACATTGGCCGCCTGTAGGACATGACCTTTTGGTGATGGTGCACAGTAGGCAGAGGTGGATCTGTCTGTCTCCTTTGGTCCGCACTGGGAATGTGGAGGAAAGGGCCTTCCATTGGCAGTGCCTGGCAGGCATAGGCAGATCGCCTGGTTCTCTCTACCCGTGCTGCACACGCAGAGGAAAGGGCCTTCTGGTGGCAGCACCCAGCAGGCAGAAGTGGGTCTCCTTTTGGTTCTCTCTGCCTGTGGTGGGCATGTGGAGGAAAGGGCCTTCTGTGGTTTTCCTAATTTTGGACAAAGCGGACATCAATTCAAAACTGAATAGAAGTAGCAAAGAAGGTCACTACATAATAGTTAAGGAAATAACTAAACAGGAATATATAACAATTATAAACACAATTTATCAAATATAAGTATTCCCAACTTCATAAACAAGCACTACTGGACATAAAAAGTCCAATAATCACCAATACAATTATAATAGAGGACCTCAATATCCCATTGTCACAAATAGTTCAACCGAACAACCAAAAAAAAAAAAAAAAACCCAAAAACCCAATAAATGTATTGCAGTTGAATTAAACCTTAAAAAGTGGACTAATGATACCTATAGTGTTTTACTCAACAACAACAGAGTAAATATTCTTCTCAGAACCACATGGGACTTTCTCCAAAAGCGATCATATTCTAATCCATAAAGCATACTAAGAGATACAAAAGAATTCAAATATGTCACACATATTATTAGATCGTACTGCAATGAAAGTAGAAATCAATGGCAACAGAAATCACAGGAATTATGCAAACACATGCAAATAATGAGTACAGCACAGAAAATTACAAGAAATTAGATAGTTCCTATAGTTCCTAGAGTCAAACAATGCCAGTAAAATATACCAGGACCCATGGGACACAATGAATAATATGTATGACAAAAAGAATTAAAAAAAACTTGACCCAAAATAAAAGGCCCAATAAAAAGTAGGGAACTGAAAAAAAATAGGGAACTTAAATGAACAGACATTTCTCAGAAGCAGAAAGAAAAAACAACAACAAAAAAACCAGCCAATAAACACATGGATAAATGTCCAAGATCTCTGGCCATTAGAGAAATGCAAATTAAAACTGTACTGAAATTCCATGTTACTCCAGATAAAAGAATGCCTATCATCAAGAAATCAAATAATAACAAATGCTTGAGAGGCTTCAAGAAAAAAGGAATCTTACTACATTGTTGGAGGAAATGTAAGCTAGTATAACCATTATAGAAATCAGTATGGAGAGTCTTTAAAATACTAAAATTAAAAATTCCATTCAATCCATCTATTCCCTTCTAGGTAACTTGTAAAAATTAAAGAGATTATATTACAGTGATGCATTTATAATCATGTTTATAACTATATAATTCACAATAGTTGAGTTTTGTTGGTATCCTATATGTTCATTAATAGATTAGTGGGTTAAGAAAGTGTATTTATAGAGTGAAGTATAGTAATGATACTTATGCTATAGGTTTGTATTGTCAAAGTATCACATGGTGCTATGTTCCAAGCACTGTGGAAATATATATACTACATTTGCATGTTTTGTGTGTCTAGTATATTCTAGCTATTAATATTTTTTCTTAGTAAAGTGCTGGTTCATTGGATGCTTCCATAGTCTACTGCTGATGTTTGCCTGTCACTCTGAGACCTAGTACTGGTGTTTGGGAGACACAGAAATATACTTTGGAGGTTCTACACTGATAGTTACAACTGTCTTCACATGGTGAGAGTTGAAAAGACTGAAGAATTTTGAGTGGACTGAGCTAAAGAGGCCTGAGGCATCCTTCTCCCTCTCAAATGAATACTTATGGTATTTATTTCACCTCCAAAGATAAGAGTGACATAAGAATTGAAAAACTCAGGTAAACTCAAAGATGTCATAATTTTGACATTATGAAGTTCATTTTTCTGATAGTCAGCTCAGAGAGAGGGCTCATAATTCATAAATAAAAAGAATTTACTTATCTGTCTCTTGGAACACTTGTTGACATCCAGTCTCCAAACCTCAACTAAATAGATTTTAGCAGCTAGTAACTAACAAAATATTTTCAATTGTCATATATCTACTGCTATTTTTATAGATAAATTAAGAAACAGTCAAGTGATTTACTTATAAACTCACACATTTTATAAACACATACATTTAGGTATTAGAGCAATGACAGAAACATAATTGGGAATATTACATACATTGGAAGGGCCTTGATGTGTTGAGGATCTTTCACTGTTCCTTGCCTAAGGATATAGTTGTTTTAAGGAAATAGAAGACATCCCCCCCTTGCCATAATAAATGTGACTTGTGTCATTAAATGGATATTTTCATCAAATGGTTAGTTTTTTTCCTTTGAAAATTTTAAAGAAGACATAAAAGTTATAAGAATGGGACTTTTCTAAAGAACTAGTATTGGGGGAGAAAATATGTAGATTTTGGCCTTACGTGGACTAGGATTTGAATTTTAGCTCTATTTTTTACTTAGCTATACTATTACTGTAAAAGACACATTGCCTTTAATCTCTTTCATTTCAAACACTTACCCCATCCCCTCTGCTACTTTCTGAAGCAGTTCTGAATGTCGTCTTTTGTGAGTGTCTTTTGTGGTTCTGTTCTGGCTCCTTCAGTGTCTGAATTGACACAGAATACTTACCTTTCATGTTTTTTGAATTTGGTGAAGAGCCAGAATTTGCACAGTGCCATATCCCATTAGTGGATGAAGATGTACTGTAATGATTTTATAAACCAGCCATTCTGTTGAAGCATTCAGCAGCAGCATTCACTGTATTTTTGATCACATCTCATAAAAAAAAAACTCAGATAAGGAATTCTCAGACTGATTCAGAAAGTGGCAAAATTATGGGATAAATGTGTTTGAGGTGATAGGAAACATTTTGAGGGGTATTAATGACAGTGTGTCTTTTACTGTAATATGCTTTTTAAAATTTAAAGTCTACCTATTATCTATGTATCTTTTTTGTGGTGGGTATTTATTTTTGAGTAAGAAACTATTCCATCCAGGCATTGTAGCACATGCCTGTAATCTAACCTAGGCTACATAGTAATTTCAAGGCTAGCTTGAACTGTAGTGAGACTCTGTCTCAAAAAACTAAAAAATAAAAATAAATTAAAATAAGAAAAGACCATTCCAAACTTAATAGCTTAAAGAAACAGCAGCATTTGTTTTGCTCAGGAATGTGCAATTTGAGGAAGACAGGGAAGACTCAAAGGGATAAACTTGAATGGTTTCAGTATTCTTCTTTCATATGCATAGAAGTGAAGGCTGCCTATCAGGTAGGACATCAGTTATGGCTGGCTGGAGCATCTATTGTGTCTGTCAGTGTCACTTCAGGATTCTCACAGTGTAATAACTCTGTTTCAAAGGCAAGAATTCAGAGGGTGAGGGTGAGGGAGAGGTAGAGGAAAAGAGAGAGGAAGACAGGGAGGGAGAGGAGGACGAGTGGGGGGGCAGGGGAGGGGAAGGGAGGGGAGAGGGGGGGAAGAGGGCCTAAAGTTGTGCTGTCTTGTAACATGTAGTTTTGCATGTTATATATTATTACTCTTGTCTTGCTCTGTTATAAGAATGAGAAGACAGACCCCACATTTTGATCAGCGAACTGTCAGAAACTCGAGGACATGTTTTAAAACCACTGTTATGTCACACTGCAAATGTTTATGGATCCATTTTTCCTTTATATTATTCCACTTATTAAATAAATCATTCAACTTCTTAGGTATCTTGAAATATTATGCACTAGGTATTTATTGGTGAACAAAATAAATTCATTTGGTGCAATCATGGATACAAATTCAAATAAAATTTGAGCATTTCTGAACACATGCTAAGGGAAAGATTGTCTTCTGTGTACTCTGAAAGATATTTTTGTGGGCACATGTCTCCCATCCAACATCGGTAACAGAAAACACAGTAACAACTGAGGGCACTTGGATTATGCAGGAGGTTGTGGAGGATGAAAGGTAGATATGGGAGATCAGAGAGGAGAAACTACTGGAACTAAATGAAGAGGGCTTCATGGAATATGTACCATTACAACTGTTATCTGAGGAGCGTGAAGGTGTTCTTCCAAATACAGTCAAAAAATTCTTTACAGTTGTAAATTGTTTACAGTCCAACAAAAACTTTTATATAATTTTTTATATTTAATTTCTCTAGCAATAACATAATTTTGTTATTTTGTTTTTAGCAGTATTTAATGTGTTTTGTAATTATGTATGTATAAAATTACATACATATTATATTATATATATATGATGGAGATAATGAAATTGAGTTACAAGTATGAAATTATTTTCACAAGACTACAGAGTTAGTAAATTAAATGAGACCAAAGGAGAGTAGTCAGAATTTACTTAATATTGTATGGGTTAATGCTATACCATAAAATACCTTGAAGAGAAACACAGAGGAGATAGACATTATTTGACAACAAAAGTAGTTTTGTTGGCAGCAGAGAAGCATAAATATGCCTAGACATGGGCAGAAGTATCCAGCAATCTGTGTTAAAAGTAGATTAGTGCCAGGGGTTTAGCTCAGTAGCATAAGTGCCTGCTTGGCAAGCAGAAGGTCATGAGTTTGATCCCCAGTACCAAAAAAAAAAAAGTTTTTTTAAAAAAGTAGATTAGAATCAGAATTCTTAGAGACACAGAGTTGTGTTATAATAGTAATTTGTGTCAGAGGTAATGAGCAATTGATGTGGTTGTTTTCAAGAAAATAGGGAAGAATGATGCATTTGGAAATATTGTGCACGGTAGAACTGACTACATTTGGGCAAGAAATGAAAAATGTTGAAGTTGAAGATAAAATGTTAAACCTAAATGCCTATGAAATTTACATTGACATTGGAGAAGTTCAGAGCACCACAGCCAAAAAATGGGGAAAAAGGAGAAAAAAGTAAGCTATATACATGCACACATATGCGTATGTGAGAGAAGGTAAGTGGGTTCATTTTTATATATTGAATTTTTTAAATTTGTAGGGAAATGAAATATCAAGTAAGGGTGTCCCAGTATGTTGGGAGTAAGATGGGACCATGCATGAAATGAATCTCAGTATAGAGACAGAAAAATGTTTCTCACTGCATAATAGCATAGTAGGGGATATGAGACGTTATTTGTGATGCTGGAGAGAACAGCCTCAGATATGTGTGTTTTGGGCAAAAGAAAATATAAGGATATTGAGTATAAATTCATGACTTAAATTTACAAATTTATCTATTGATTTAAAGACAGTATCACATTTTGAGAAAAGCGGGAAAGTCAAGATTCATATTTATAGTCTACGTGCCTTATTTAAGCTAAGTTAATATAGACAAATTACCTAAACATTGAACCTTGTTTTCACTATCTATAAAATGAAGTTATTCATACCTGCTTTGTCAGAATGAGATAAATAAATAAGATAATACATATAAAGAACAAAGAGTGCCAGCCCAGAATAAATGGTCAATAAATTATAATTTTAATGATTATATTGAGACCATCAGTGTATATCATAAATATCTATTATGATTTTGTTCCAGATACTAAGAGTTAGAAGATCCAAAATAGGTAAGGGATTATGAAATTAAGTTTGTTTCCTTAAAGAATTCTGACATCTGCTAACCCAGAAAAACCTTACACTTTATTTGATGACTGAAAACCATAAACAGTAATACCAAGAAATATAGGAGGAATAATATTTGGTACTATATTTTGTCACTACTGCTTTAGTACCATTGCTTAATAATTATTTCCATTTTGCCTTTCCTTATTCATGTTTGTGTTGTGTGTGTATAAGTGTGTGTGTGTGTGTGTGTGCATGTGTGTGTATTGTGTTTCCAGGGATTATACAGTAAAAAACAGAAAGAAAATCAGATTTTCAAACCAATTTCACTACTGCATATCCCGGTTCTTCTTAATAGCTGCATGCCTTTTCCTGTGGACTTTGCCATTTATTAAATAAAGCAGAAATACTCCTATAGAGTTACTATTGATTATGATATAAAGGTTGAGATCGTCCTTTGTAAACTATAAATTATATGGTAAATATTTGTTTAATCATAAAAACAGTTTATTTTATGTCTTCATCTCAAATAAGATTTTACTCCAAGAACCTAGGTCTGTATAAGTTAGCATAATTATTTAGTAATAATTAATAAAGTGATGTGGGAGGCAACAGTATCACTTATTTTCTAGTCTTAATTAATAAGTTGATATCTTCTTCTCCCTCTCTTCCTTCTCCTCCTCCTTTTTCTTCTTTCAGCATCTACCTAAGATAAAAGGACCACGCATATTTTATGTACTCATTTCACAAGGGTGAAAATATGTGACTCATGCTGAAGTTTGGTTTTGCTTGTAGAGTCACCCAGGGCAGGCAAAGTAATGGTAGTAAGAATTGATCTTTGAGGCAAAGACTAAGAGAACTAAATGGCTACCAGGTCCTTTTCATCTGTGCTTTATACACATTGAAGCTGGAAAAGATACACAAAATGCTGTTTATACTCATTGTCATCCAGGAACTGGGTACTAACTATAATCTTTAATCTGAAAATATCTTGAAAAACTATTTTTTTCTTTTTTTTATTTAAAGAGAAACAAAAGCATGTAAAGGGTAGAGGTAATACAGAATTTCAACAAAAAAGATAAACAATAAGAAATCACCAGTTGATAAATTACATATTGTCCTCTTAGAAATAGTTGTTCAAGTTACAAAATTAAAGCATACAAAGTAGATTTACAAACAGTGAGAGTGTAAACAGCTATGCATGCATGAATTTCTACATGTATTTCTATCCTTTCTGTATTAGAGGGAAAAACAAAACTTAGCAAGACAAAAAAAACAAATTCCTATAAAAATATGAAGCCAAAAAGTTGTGTAAAACCATAGTATAAGATGATCTACAATGATTACTGTGTTATTTCTTATTATTTTCAATATAATTGTGTATATCATCAGGCATGATTGAATATAGCAGTATAATTGAATATAGCGGTATATAACAATATTAGTAAAAATAAAACATTGTAGACAGTATAAAACTTCAAAGGCAGGTAATAATCAAACCAGAGTGGATATTCTGGTGAAACTTGACATCTTTAGTGCAGTTGCCTTATACTCTCAGACTTGATACTATCAATCATAACAGCTAATAGGTAATTAAGCATGATTACTGTACTATATCCTGTTATTTTCGGGATTACTGTCTGTGCCCTCAAATCTAGTACAGGTAGGATGACTGGAACAGAATATAATACATCTAAGCAGAGTAGTGTGAGTAAAGTGGGTTTTAAATCCTGGTGCACTGTTAACAATATAGCATATCAAGGCCATCTATGTTAGAGTTTCTAGTTATC
>PVLA01018439.1:0-14534 GCA_004027455.1 Hydrochoerus hydrochaeris | reverse complement strand
TAATGTTTTCAAATTTCATCTACGTTATAGTCTTCATTTTCATAATGTATTTTATTTATACCATTCTATCCAAAATATTATCATTTCATGTAGTCAAAACAAAAATGATGGATGATATGTTTTACTTTTCTCTTCACACTAAACTTTTGAATGTTGGTATGTATTTTACACTTCTGGCACATCTCAACTAAACCAGCCATATTTCAAATATCCAGCCATATGTGGTTCCTGGCTTCTGCACTGGCCAGCATAACCCTAGAAGAGACCTTTCTGTCCCTCTTTAAAGACAAGAATGCCTTCCTCACTGGTCACCACTCTACTCTTGGGCACCCTCTCACCCCACCAGTACCTGTCCCTCGATTCATGGGTGACTTCAGGATTTTAAGGTAGTCACTATGCTGGGCTGCTGAATTCCTTTGTACAGGGCCCTGCATTTATGTTTCTGCCTTGGTCATTAAAACTGAGACCCAGGCCTGGGTGGCTAGAGCTCACTCCACCTGCCAGCTTTGCTTATCCAGATGCACGGTGGGAGGTGCATCTCGCTAAGAGAAAGCTTTCTGTTTCCCTTCCTGAGGACAGTCTTGGATACTTTAACAAAAGAAGTTTCTCTCTTACTTTTAAAAACAAGTCTGTCATTTCTTAATTTTCTTCCTAGTACATTGTTTTTCTAATAATAGCTCTAAGCACACAAATAAAGCTCACTGGTAGTGGTAGATTTGTGAAATTGCTATAAGCTCCCTCACAGCTCTTATCCTCCTCCTGTCAACCATTTCCCTCAAGAAAATGGACGTTTAATGAGTGCAAGGGAGCGTCTTATTAGAATGGCTCTCAGCTATCACCCGATTCCTGGCTCCAGAGGGAAGACAGACACCTCAGGTGCTGCCACAGACTATGAAAATGCAGGAATTTCAATAGAAAGCACAGCCTTAAATACTGAAAGCTTAGTATTTATCTCAGTGTGGCTCTGTCTATCTAGTAATATATATTATTTCTCAACATTCATCATTCTAGACAACTGGCGTGTGGTGGCACATGCCTGTGATTCCAGCACTTAAGAGGTTGAGGCAGGAGGATTTCTGTGAGTTTGAGGCCAGCCTGGGCCTACCAAGTGAGTTCAAGATCAGCCTGAAATGCATTGTGAGACCCTGTTTCAAAAAACAAACAAAAAAACCAAAAAGAAAAATTCATAGCTCTTAAAATTGTCACATGGAAATGTTTGTGAAATTGCCTTTTCTAAAATAAGGAAATACCTACAAAATTGGGGACTATCTTTTCCACAAAATGAAAGATTGAAGGAAAGTTCATTAGGTATAAACTTAATAGAGATATAAGAGCAGTAATTAGCATCTTTCTGTTTCTCCAGAGAGCAGGAAGGAGAGAAGGAACCAAGGTAAGGATTTGAGGTTGACTTGAGTAGTTCCTGTTATTAACATCCAAGAGATGGAGACCTCCACAGAAGGAGCTTTAGGGTTTTTACCAACATACACTCCACCAGCCTTCACTGAGCACCTTCTAGAGCTTGCCTGTTTTGTGTCTATTTCTGTCTCAGAAATTAAATCAGGAAGATTTCACACAAATGCTTCTTTAGAGTCTGGTTTTCCTAACTTGAAGTATTGCTATTTCTTCATGCAAACTCTCTCTCTCTCTCTCTGTCTCTCTCTCACCACCAGGAATCAAACCAGGGTATCACAAATGATAGGCAAGTGCTGTACCACTGAGCTATAATCACAACTCTCTGGCTTTACTATTTATTCTCAGTTACCTCTGAAGTTCTTAAGAATCAAAAGAGAGAGAGAGAGAGATTTAAAATTAAGAATTATTCTGACAGCAGAAAATGTCACCCACTATACAAATCAAAACTGCTTCAGTCTATTGATCAAACAGCCATTCATAAGACAATGGAGAAAAATTGCAATGGTATGCAATGGTAGACACCCTGGAGGTTTGGAGATGTTTTGTAGTTTTATTTATAGTACCTGTTTCCTTTCAGTTATCTCAAAGTCTTTTTTCTGCAGAAAATGGTACCACCATTGCTACTCTAGGATTCCCTGCTAGGCCTTACCCAATAAACTGTTTGCTGTCAATGCAGAGCAGTTTAAACACAATGCCCTGGGGAATGTGGTAAAATTTCACATCTTTAGTGACACCTATTCAATGAGTTGTGGAGAACCAAGTTTTCTTGGGAGCACCTGGCTATGACTCTCTGTTTTCCCATTGTAATTAATTTTTCCTTTTGTGAGGCACATTCCTGAGCAGTGTGGCTACTTTTCCTGGGGATACAGGTCTACTTCTACACCACTCTAAAATTACTTCAGCGGTTTCCAAGGCAATCTTGTGTGATCCCAGCAACTACTACATCTGTCACTTTGAGACCATTTGAAACATCTTAATAGTTCCATTTTTTTCTTTTCCTCTCGCTTATTTCCAAATGGAAGGAATTCTTATGAGGTAATAGGGTGGTGAGGAGGGAGTTTCCTTTAACTCCTGCTGGTTATTCCTTGTTATGCTTGAATGGATTATTTGCATCTGGTCTCTATTTGTTAAATCACTGTCTATGTTTGCATCACAAGATTGAATTATGAAAGGACTTCCATTTTGAATGGCTAAAATCCACAGAATGGTTAATGCTCATACACACACAACACACACACACTCCCCGTCACCACAAATAACAACCACCAAGTTCCCAGCAAGAGAAACAGCATTTGGAAAGCTATGCTAGAGAAAGAAAAAAAGATTCTCTCAAAGATCATGAAGTTTTTCTGGATTCAATTTCCCCTCTTCTTTTGAAATAAGATCTAATACCCTCAGCCGTCTACCTAGAGAAAAGTAGCTGAGATTTGACGGGAAGTGGTGTGGAAGACCACCCAAGGATAGAGGTGTCTGATGTGAAAGAAAAAAGTTAAATAAAAATCTAAAGATGATGTCAAATAGATGTGAATGAGTCATGAGTATTTAAAATCCCATTTTTTCTCCAAGGAAGGTCTCTATGCTGGAGCACTGAGCTAATTGCTCAGCTAGAAAGGGCTGTGTGGAATCACTTTCAGGCCCATACCTCTCAGCCTTAGTGCAGTGTACAGCTAACTTCTCTTTTCCTTTTAGGTATATTTCCTTATCACCATCTGATGTGTTTTGTCACTAAACTATGTTTTGCCATTAAACTGTGAAAGTGAAGTGGAAGAACAGATCTTGTTCCATTGAGTTCCCTTCTGAGTCCTGGGGACAGGGGAGTTACTCAACCTGCCTGGCTGGGCTTTCAGTTCTCACTTGTACTATTATTACCTTAGACCAAAGCTCTCAGTTTGAGATTGCCAGATTTGGGAGGGCAGCACCTCATATCAGAAGGGCGCAATTGCCTGCCTGACTGATTCAGTGGCCTGGGTGGCCAAAGGAAGCAACCACATCTGGGTTGCTTCCCCTCTCACCTTCTGAAATTCCGTGAAGTAACGCTTTTTCACCCAGGTTTTTATCCTTGTTAAAACACAGACTCCCCTGGGAACAGCAACCTGCTAAGTTATCTGCAGTTTAGGGTAGATAAGAGAAGGATACTGAGCCTGAAGGCGAGAAGGAGGAGCTAGCAGGGAAGGTGGAACAGGAAGTTCTTGTTGTCAGACTTACTCCAAGCCTTTTCCCTAGTGTGTGCTGGTGTGGATACATAGAATCACTCTCTGTCCTGGGACTCAGCAGACTGGACTGTGAATAAGAAGCTGTGAGATTTGGAGAACACTGACTGGGTACCAGACAATGCTCTGAACACTCTCCCTGAGTACCAGCCCAGAATACTCTCAGCTACCCAAATTTGGCCCTATTTTTATCCCAATTTTAATAATAGGAAATGTCACACAGGCAGGGGGTAAGACTCAGGAAAAGTATTATTGACACATACTTAAGTATGCCCTCTCTCACCCTTTCCCACATTTACTCGGGATTTTCATCCTCCTTCCACCCTTATCAAAAGACTCACTTCAGATAATCCACATTAACCTCAAATATGAGAAACAAGCAGGCATCAAAGAAGGCAGAAATGGAGTTCCAGGCACACATGAATCCTTCCACAAAAAGGACTTTCAAGTGACAGCCAATATGTTGTCATTGAGAACACTTTGAAAAATGTAAAGGGTAACCCAATACTTTAAAAGTGCCCAGGGATTCCTCTAAATTGCAGCACACCCACTGCTGTGCAGCCCCAGCCCCTGCACTATTGACTAAACAGAGGTAATGACCATGGCAACCTTTATATCATTTTGCGCATGTGTCTGGAGGTTGCCCTGCTGAGGTGGGGGATGCTGCTGTTCTGCCCCTGTGTGTGCTAGCTGGAAGACATGTATAAACAAACCATGTGCTGAGAAAGTTCAGCTTGGGGATCTGACTAGGGAAGATAGACTACTTCATGTTGGAAAATTATGTATGAAGTGGCTCCCTAGAATCAAGGTGACTTCCCAGTAATTATGAGACCAAGACAATAGCAATCAACAGCACAAGGGGCAGAATGGCTTCATGCCTTGCTCCCCACAGCCACTCAGGGCATACTTTCAGGGTTTCCTTAAACAGCATGGGATGGCACTGAAAATTGGACTGTTCTGAGACAACCTCACAGCCCTGCTTCCTGAGGACGCATGACCAAGAGCTGACTTGGGGCACATGTGCACATGCGTGCACACACACACAGCCCTGCCTGCAAGGGACCCTTGCTTTAGTTCTTAGGGGCAGAGGCCAGCTGCTATTTGCCCATCAGGCCCAAATTGCTCTGTGGTTCTGTTGGGTTCTTCCTGGGACCTGATCCTTACCAGCCCACATATCCAGCAGCACAGGGAAAACAGCTGGGCTTCCACACCAACTTCCACAGCCTTCCCTGTAAGGTCAAGTTCAAGGAGTTTTACATGTAGTGTGACTTTGAACCCTTTTAATGATCTTCATATAATACACGTAAAAGAAAGAGTTCTTTGAAGCAAATCTCTTAAACCTTCAAAAATTGTCTTTGTAATTTGAAGACTCTGGGTTGAATCATCTCCCTGATGAACTATGCAGAGTTCCCCAAATTTCTCCTTCCATGATTATCACTAGAGGCCATACTTTGTGTCCTTGTTCACAGGCAAGTATAGGTTCAACTTGTTGAGATTTGTAACTATTATCAAAATACTGGTAACTTTTTGTTTGTTTGTTTTCCGAGGCAGGGTCTTGCTTTGTGGTTCAGGCTGGCCTTGAATTCACTATGTAGCCTAGGCTGGCCTCAAACTCACAGCAATACTCCTACAAGTTCCCAAGTGCTAGGATTACAGGCATGTGCCACCATGCCCTGATGTGCTTTTCTCTTACTGTTGTGAAGTACAAGTAGTATATATCTTATTTGGAAAGAAATTTTTACTTTCATGATGACCTTGACTTGCAATACCATCCAGTGCTCCTAAAAGTATTGATATCTCATTAGGTTGGGGGTACTCTCCATCTCTTGATCATGGTGACAATTCTACCCAGTCCAAATATATTTTCTTCTTTCTTTCTTTCTTTCTTTCTTTCTTTCTTTCTTTCTTTCTTTCTTTCTTTCTTTTTCTTGTACTGAGGGTTGAACTCATGACTTTGCACTTGCCAGGCAGGCACTTATGCCCACTGAATTAAATGCCCAGCCTGCAAATATGTTTTCAATTAACAAAACTTAGAGGGTTTCTCTTTTATTCTGGAAGGAAAAGGAATTTTTTTTGAGTAACTAAATGCACAGTTGGTAATAAGCTCATTACATGATATGTTCAAATATCAACCTTTGCTTTCTCCTTCTTGAAGTACTGGTAGGAGCTTTAACTGATGGAGAGGCTGAATTCTTCACATCTTCTTGGAGGACTGTGACTATCCTATAAGGTCTTGCCCTTAGGACCATGTTGGGATATTAGTGTTTCCTTTCAAAATGTTGATTTCCAGATTTTATTTTATCCCATTAGAATAATTCTATTTATCTGTGGTATTGAGGATCAAACCCAGGACCTTGTGCATGCTAGGCAAGTGCTCTATGAGCTATACCTTCAGCCTAATTAATTTCTTTTGTAAAACACTATGTTTAGGTACTGAATCCTTTTCAGCTTGCTTTTGGGGAAGCTTCATGTCCCTGTAATGCGGCTATTGCTGGGTGATGTACAGTGCTTGGTATCTTTAGCTGGGCACTCAGTGTTTGCAGTCATAGTCCTGTGGGAAAATGAGCCTCTCAGCACTGAGGCATGGGCAGGGACAATCTGAAGAAGCAATTCCTTTAAATGTTTCCTTCATTTGAAGAATCATGAGTGTGATCACCAACTAGCCCTGTTTGGCACCTAATGTTTTGCTGCCAGAACTTCATGTTCAGTGTCACCTGAGTACACAAGCACTCAAGTCCTTGAGGATACTAACATTTCTTAGTGGCAATACAGATGAGGTAGTTGGGCCATGCAGGGCATTTGGCCTCAAGCTCAAAAGTACCCAGACAGTTGCTGCCATCCTGCAACAACTGTGTATAGAAAAATAGACTATCTGTCACCATAAGGTGAATCCCAAATAAATCTACCAAACCCTGAGTTCTTGGGATTTCTTCAGGGGAAAAGGCAAATCCAGGAGTAAGGGTTGAAATGTTTAAGCTTCTCTGTCTTTTTAGAGACTCATACCTGTTGCTGCAGTGATAGTTTGAAAATTCCTACAGCTATGACTACATAGAATTTTTTTTTATCATCATTGTCAGTTACCAAATCTTTGGCAAAGTGCATCCCAGGCCATGACAATGACAGTGATGACTAATAAGTACTCTAACAGTGAAAGGAGGCATCTGTCACCCACATTGCCAGTGGGCAAGAATCTGGGTGTATGAAGAAGTGCTGGCTTGAAAGAGGGGTTCAAACCAGCTGAACACTAGCAGAGCTTTGCATTACCTGTTGGAGAGCTGAGCCCTGGCTCTGCTCTTAGAATTGCTCTCTCCACTTACAGGCAGAGACAGGGTACCCAGGAGCTGCCCAGGGAGCTGCAAGTATGTTCAGGCAAATGTGAAATTCAAGCTCTGAAAGCTAAGCCCCAAATCCATGTATGCTGTTACGCAAAGCGCTCACAGATTGGCTAGCTTCTGATTGTCCTATGAGATTACTTGTTGGCATGTGCTGAATAACTCTCTCTGACATGCCTGTGGCTCGGCAGTGGCATTCCTTTCTGAGTCACCACTGGCCCAAGAGCCTGGCTTGGGAGGAAGGGTCCAGAGCTGTCTAAGAGGGTATCATTTTTAGATGAAACCGAAACCTGCGATCCTGATTTGCTGAGGTCCTCAGACTTGCTTTTGCTATCTTTGAGGATGTGCTAGTAGGTACTTTCAATGAGCATCCATCTGAAGGATCTGAAGAAACATATAGGGGGGGATGCACCTAACTGTTGAAGTGTGGAATATCTGTCTGTCATCAGCTGGATGAGAGAATGGAAAGTCCCTGCCAGAATTTCGGAGGCCACGGGAGATGGCATCTCTCATGGGAGCAGCATTAGGCCAATTACAATGCTTAGCACTTTCCCAGCACTCTGGGGTTCAGAGCTCTTTGCAATCAGTTTGTTTCTTTAGCTGAGTTTCTTAAACATACATCACCCCTCGTGGAGGTCTCTGGGCCTCCACCCAAATGCTGAAGGATACAAAGAGGAGAAGAAAAGACTGAGCAGTCAACTCCACTAGAAGAGAAAAACCATGCCAAAAGTTTCAGTGTTTCATTATTCTCCAAAAGCCTGTCAATACTTACAGTGGGGAGACCAGGGACAGCCAATATGTGTGGCAATAGGAGGTTGGCTACACACATTACAGAAAGAGGGGCAGTCATTGGAATCATGATGTAGACTATGAAAGAAAACTTAATGACATAGAAAATGGAAATGACACATTGTTAAGTAAGGATAGTTATAAGACAGCATGGACATATGACTATATTTTGTAAACATAGATGTGTTTTTCTATGCCACACACACATACGGTAAAAACTAAAAGGACACCAGGGCTGGGGATTTAGCTCAGCAGCATAAGTACCTGTCTGATAAGCACGAGGTTGTGACTTCGATCCCTGGTACCAAGGACACAAGTTAAAATGCTTATAATAATATTTCTAGCATAGAGTGATTATAAGTGACTGTACTTTTTATTTTCTTCCAAATCATCTACAATGATGTGCTTTAATTTTGCTTTTACCTTTATCTTTATTTTTGATTATAAAATAAACCATATTCACAGAATAAGGTTCAAGCACTACAGAGATGTATAAAGTCTAAAGCAAAATTTCACGGCTTGGGATATAACTCTGTGATAGAGCTTTTGCCTAGCATGGGAAAGGCCTTGAGTCAGATCTCCAGGGCTAAAAAAAAATAAGAAAAAAGTGAAATGCCTTTTAATCTTGCCCAAGAAATAGTCTCTGCATATACAAAGCTATAGTTTCAATTTTGTTGTGGAATGCTTGCATAATAGAATTGCTTCTTTTTCATTTGCCATATCTGGGACGTCTTCCCTGGGCTATATGGATACATTCTTTTCCAAAAAGAAAGAAATCAGTCTACATCTCAGCAAGGCCAATAAGAAAGCTGGAGTTACCCCCATTCGCCCTCCAGGTCTCCAGCCTTGCTTGCTACAGGCTGTCAGAACAATGAGTGGACACTGGAATCACATAATATCAGAGCTGAAAAAGACATATTCTCCTTCTTTTCTCTTTCCAATACTGGGAAGGAACCTGGGGCCTTCACACTGAGTTACTTCCTTTGTTCTTTTTTAATGTTTTGAGACCAAGTCTAGCTAAATCACCAAGTTGCTGCACTGGGTTTGAGCTTTCAATCCTCCTGCTTCAGCCTCCCAGAGAGCTGAGATTATAACTGTGCACTACCACACCCAGCTTCAATCCATTTCTTAAGATGGGAGACTATGAGGGTCCAGGAACCAGAATTCACGTCTCCTATCACCCTGTTTGTACAATACTGTTTTCGCTATACCAAAGGACATATAACATAAAAGCATTATGATTCAGCACTTCTCCAAGAGCTTTCATCTTGCTGAAGTGTTTTGAGTCCTAGAGTGTTTAAAGAACTGGGGGAGGTTTTCTCCCCTACTTTACAGGTGATACTAGCTGGCATCAGTTAGGCACTATACACCAGGTTCTAAGTTAAGCTATTTACCTGAGGTAACACATGTGTTTGCACACAAACTCTGGGAGGTTGGTTCTGTCATTGTGCCTCTTTTTACAAATGAAAAGTTAAGCCTGAGACACATGGAGTAAATTGTTGATGGTCTTATAGCTAAGATGTGACAGAACCAAGGCTTAATGATACATCTAGTCAGAGTTCTCACTTTCAAACATTGGACTCTATTCCTTGCAGTCTCAGTGCATCAATTCTTTCCCATACAACAACTTTTAATTATTCCTTCGTTTCCCCCTTTGTTGTTTCCCAGTCCTTCTTAAACAAAAGAAAACAGGAATGACATTAGAAAACACCATCCAGGGCTGGGGATTTAGGTCAGTGGCATAAGTGCCTGCCTGGCAAATGCAAGGTCAGGAGTTCGATCCCCGGTACCACAAAAAAAAAAAGGAAAGAAAGGAAACACCATCCAGTGTCAGGCAGTGTTCAGAGGCCCCACTTGGTGTTCAGAACATCAGGCCAAAAATCAAGGTAAACACAAAACACCCTGTCCAACCACAGCACTTCTCCTAGTTGGCAAAGAAGTTGCCTAACAATTTTCCTCCAGGGATTCAGCATGTCCTATCCAAGGTGGCAAGCTGCTTGCTCCCCAGGTGTTTTTATTTCTTATGTAATTGTGCACTCCTTTCAACTTGGCCAACATGTTAGTGCTTGTAAGTGAAGCTGATCTTTTTTTCAGTCAGACATACAATGCACACTGAGTCATGTGTAAAAGCCCTGTCCAATGTTTTTGTTGTGAACAAAACCCTGAGGGTCTCATCTTACAATCCTCACATGTGTGTCACCCTCATGGAGGGCAGGCCTGCCTGGTGTTGCAGTGTGAGGTCATTTGCATGTAAAGCAGGGCACCTTGGGGATGCCAGAGACTGGCACACAGTCTATCCAAGGATGGCCTTCCAGAAGCTGGAGGTTTGGGATTTGCCTAGACATTTGCACCACAGCCATTTTCGTCATTTGCTCATCATCTCCTTTTTTCCATTTCCAATCTTTCCCATGTCTCCACTAACTCTCTCTGTCCTACCCATTTTGTGATTTGTTTTTTTTCTGGTGTCCCGGAAAGTTATGCTAACTTCAGTATAGTTCCATAGAGCACAAAGCTGGTCCCTTTCCCCTTTATTTTATACTCCTAGAGCCTCTTTTTTACTCCCTATTCTGCCTCACATGTGTCTTTTCATGCCTTTTCTTTGCTGACCATTTTCAACAGACAGGCTGGAGTTTCCATCTTGAATGTGGAGGCTTCATGTTGAAATGATTCAAAGCATTGGCTCTGAGGCCAGCTGCTTAGGTAAAATTCTCAGCATCTGTTACTCATTAACCAGGTAACCTTCAAAAAGTTCCTTAGCCTCTCTAAATCTCATGTTCTCTGCAGGTCAAGTGGAGATTATAAAGGTCTTTAAATTGTTGAATGTCTTATATTTAGGTTTGAAGCCCCAGCTTTGGGTTCCAGATTTACATGTGCTTTAGGCAGGTGATCTTGACCAAGACGTTGACATTCTCTCTGTGTAGTATCTTCATTCATGAGACTGATAAAAGTGGGGCTGGAGATTTAGCTCAGCGGCATAAGCGCCTGCCTGGCAAATGTGAGGTTGTGAGTTTGATCCCCAGTACCAAAAAAAAAAAAAAAAAAAAGTGGACTTACTCTCTTGGTGTCCTGGAGGATTAGTTAACCTGGACTAGCACTTGGCACATAGAAATCTTCCTCAAACCTTGTCTGTCATAATATTTGTTCATGTTAGACTGGTGTGTGTCTGGGACCCTCAGCAACTGGTACTTACCATTTGTTAGAAACCTTTATTCCCTTGCTGTCCATGTCCAGTGAAGCCTGATCATAACTTTTTTTTTTTACCCAGTTCTGCTTTCATAAGTGCTGTGCCCTGTCTTCCACACCAAGTGAAAATCAAGCCAACAACAAAAGAACCAAGACTGGAAGTGAATCATGCGGCAGTTTTTCTATTATAGTTTACTGTGCTTTTGTCCTGATTTTGTAGGTGGAACAACTACCACTTCCTCAATAGTTTTGTACAACTTTTGCCAATCATATTTAATTCTCATTTTAAATGAGATAATGATATTAAAAGAGTTTAAAACAGAACTAGAAGCTTCACACACTGTAGTTCTCCTTTGTTTACATCTTTGAAACTAATCTAGCTGCATTACAGAAAACTTAGAAGTTCAAGAAAAGGAAAAAGAAAACAACCTTTCCGTAAGTCTACCACTTGTGGTCATTTTGTACTCACATTTTCATGCACTGAAAAACTCACTTGTTTTCTTAAACTCACTTTAAAAAAATAATTCTAATGAAGATCATTTCAGAAAATAAGGATTTATGCTTACACTGCTAAGCTCCTCCAACTATAAGAAAAGGATGCACCTAGGTCTGACTCTTTGGTGATGGGATGAAGCCCAGTGTATGATCTACTCAAGTGGTCACCAGGTCGAGACATCCTCAGTGTCTCTGGAAGTGTGTGGAGGTGGGTGTCCCTGCCCACAGTTAATGTTTTCTTGAAGAGAAACTTCTAGAACTCACTTGCTATTGCCCAGCTGGAGGATACTGTAGCAGCAGATTGCTTCAGAAGCACTCGTGTTAATTCTCTCAGCAGTGAGCCATGGTCGTGAGGTGTCAGTAATATACATATGGAGGTTAAAGTTAATGAGTTTCTCTTTTGTAAAAGTAACTATTACCTTGGTTTACCTTCTGTGGAAATTCTGCCTTTCATGTAGTATATTTATTTTAAGTGCGGAGTAACGGAATATTTCTTTTGATTGGTGAAATCTTTGTAGTGTGTATATTCACTGCCCAGTTTCGATCCATGCTAAAATATTCTTCTTCTTCTTCTTCTTCTTCTTCTTCTTCTTCTTCTTCTTCTTCTTCTTCTTCTTCTTCTTCTTCTTCTTCTTTTGGTACCAGA
The DNA here is from genome assembly GCA_004027455.1 of Hydrochoerus hydrochaeris. NCBI lineage: Eukaryota > Metazoa > Chordata > Mammalia > Rodentia > Hydrochaeridae > Hydrochoerus > Hydrochoerus hydrochaeris. The sequence goes on along the minus strand of PVLA01018439.1, from coordinate 2,466 downwards.
GATCGAACTCATGACCTTGTGCTTATCAGAGAAGCACTTAAGCCACTGAGGTAAATCCCCAGCCCCGCTAAAATATTCTTTACATAAAGCCCGTGAAAGATTTTATTTCAGAGGTGGAAAGAATATGAATGTAGCTAAGAAAATCTTTCAATTTGGAAAAATAATTTAAAGGCTTTAGAGTATAAAGTCCTAAAGGGCAAAAGAACTCTACAACAGCAATAAAATTGTCAGCTTTTAATGTCATATTTTTCATGGCACTTTGTCATTGGAAAAGCACTTTTTAACAATCATTATGTATTTATTCATTCGTTTACTTACTCTTTCAACATCAGGACCACATTATGACTTTCATGGGCCTTGGGCACTTTTGCTTTCTTAGGCCTCTTTCTTCATTGAAATGTGCGAGTGCACACACACACACACTGTTCAGTGGATTTTTGTGAGCTCTACGTATTTCATTTTTTATTATGAAGAAAAATTCAAGCATTTTCCTGTACTACAACAGTTTGTTTTGTTCTTAAAGAAAAAGTAAAACTATTCCAGGAGCCCCTGAAAAGGACCGTGGGCCATGGGCACTGTGCCTGTAGTGACTCCTGCATAAGCCCTTGCTCCCTGCCCTGGACTAGGCATGGGCAAGGGCTACAGAGATACAAAGAGAAGGACACTTTGCAGTCTCAGGGAACTGCTTAACAGCAGGCTATGCTGTAGCCTAAAGTTGGGGCTATGACTAAGGTGTCCACCCATCCTACAAGCCTGTGACAGAGCCAACTCCCAGTTCCACAGAGAGAGGCTTTGCAAAGTGAACATTTATGCCAGCATCTTTCAGCAGTTTGGTGTTTGAGGCCCTGTTTCAAATTTTGGAATTTCTGTCAAGCCGCTTGAGGAAGTGAGAAAGTGAATATTGGGCCAAACAAGCAAGAGATGCGAAGAAACTTGCTGTTAATCTCAGTATCCAGGCATGTAAGGGATACGTGTTCTGATTAATACATGAGATTTATTTTTGCTGCAACTTCAGGTACATTCTAGGATCTTGATGTCAACCAACTGTGTCCAGCTGAGCAGGCCCTGGACTCTGGATGCAGCTGGATTGAATCACTGGCAGTGGTATATGTGCCATTGGTTCACCACCACTGCTCTGGATGATACCAAAGGGGTCCACACGGCCAATGAAGCATGAAAAACATTTTCTTACACAATCCTATGAAAGGTGGTGGTCAAGACTGAACATTACCCTTAATAGTGCTGAAGAACAACCCAAAAAACAAGGTGATGATAATGTTGAGCCTTGTCAATGGGGAAAAGTGTATATTCTATTTTATTTTATTTTTGGTGCGGGGGATCGAACTCATGACCTCGAGTTTGCCAAGCAGGCACTTATGCTGCTGAGCTAAACTCCTAGCCAAAAGTGTATATTTTAAACATTGATCAAAATCTGCCAACACAGTTGCAAGGTATTCAAGGCATCCCTGCCTGCCAAGATACAGTGGTTGAAATCTGCTACTCTTGGGATAATAATAGCAAACACTTAGGATGGCCCAAAGACTGTTCTAAAAACTTTACATGTATTTGTAATCTTCATCACAGTTCTACGATGGGAGTGTTTTTATAATTCTCATTTAAAAAAAAATAAGATCTGTAGACACTGGATAACTTGCTTTACAAGGTGGCATAGCCAGGATTTAAAGCCAGGCACCCAGATCTAAGGTCTGTGCTCTTGGTCACTGTGCTTCTCTACTGGTCTGGCTGCTGCTTACCCACTCTCTGCTCTCTGATGTCTGCCTCTGGACAGCAACACCCAGGAGCAATCAGACAACACCCTCTCTGGCAAGGCAGAGCAGAATGGGGAGCCTCCCCCCACACAGAGTGAGTAACCTAAAATGCTTTGAGCAGTTAATATTCTAGAATGAGGGGATTAATCGTAAATCAGATTTCATATGTCTTCTTAACTACAATCCAATGAGCACTAACAATCCATCACTAGTAGAATTGGTATGATTGTCAGATAAAATATAGGACTCTCATTTAATTTTGAATTTCAGATGAAGCACTAATAATTTTTATATAAATATTTCCTTAAAATTGCTTGGTGTATACTTACAGTAAAATGATTTCTTGTGTTTTATCTGAAATTCAAAGATAACCAGTGTTTTAAATCTGTATTTACTAAATATGACACTACTAAGTGTAGCAGACTTGACATCTTGCTGGGGGCTCTTCTTTCTTTCTTGCTCCGCTCCTTTATCTCTGACCCAGTTCCCTGATGTCACATACACTGTACACTGTGGCTTAGCTCCAGCTTTCCGGAAACTCAGATTACAACCCAACTGGTTCGAGGCTTTGTCAGGGAGAAAACATGTTCCCTCATCATGGAACCCACATTACAAGTAAGGAAACTGAGGTTTAGGGAGGTCCATTGGTTTGCCAGGACCCACATTCAGCTGCTCAAGCTCCACCAGTCTCTTGTGA
>PVLA01018438.1:0-14553 GCA_004027455.1 Hydrochoerus hydrochaeris | reverse complement strand
GACTGGGGCTGCCCAGGGTCCTTCTGAAGAATCCTCTGACAGAACCCTTTTATAGAGATGGAGGTGGACTTCCATTCCTGAACCCAAATGATGACACCATCATCTTCCCTGACCCTTGTGCTTATGGATCACACCTGTCTGTTGACCATATGAGAAGCACCTGGATCAAATGATCTAGGTATAATTCAGTGTCGAGCCCACTCCCCCTGAATGCCCAGGACAGGGCACAGTTCAGAGGACACATGATTTCCACCATTTCATACATGTCTGTTCCTATTGCATTACAATCCCTGGCAGGGGATGTACCACAGGTTTTGCTGAATAAATGAATGAAGCAATGAAGGGCAGCGTGATCTGTAGACAGATGCCATAGTGAGTCTTCCGGGACTCACTGCAGCATCAGAAACCACTTGCAGAATGAAAAACACTGGAGGGCCTGCTTTCAGAATGCAAGTATAATCTCTCAAAGAGAAGCCCTCAACACTTGTCCAGTGAAAGAATTTTAGGTAAATAGAAGGAGAGAGGAGCAATTAGAGTCTAAAATGTTCTATCATAATGGACTTAATGATAAAACTGTGGGAATGCAGAAGGTGTGAAAGATGCAGTCAATTTGTGAGTTTTGATTCATGTTTTTTCAGTAGTAAGAGTGATTTCAAGAGTTTTCATGTTTATCTATATCCAGGGTCTATTTTTACATTTCTTTTGGAAACAACATCTTACTATCTTATTATGTTGCCAGGCATGTTTTAACTGTCGCATTTTCGTACCTCAGTCTCCCAGTGCACACTGATTACAGGGTTACAAAAATGTGCCCATCTGTATTTTGGAACAAGTTTGCACTGGCTTGCCTTTGACATTGAATTGTAGGTCTGAAACTCCTGGATGGAAACAATACTTATTGTAGAGTTTTCTGTGTTGTTGTGAATACCATTGGATACCACTATGGCCATTGAAGTTTGGCTCTTTTAATCAACTTGAACATTCGGATTTTTATACAGTGTCAAAATTTTATTGAGACACATAGGCCCAAAATGAGAGAGAGAGATAACTGGTTGGAAGGAGCAATGAAGGAAAAGAAGTGGTATAAAGATGATGAGCTGGTTTGGTGACTGAGATATTGTAGAGTGGGGAAGTTCTGTAGAAGACCTCCGGAGAGCCTTCATGTACAGGAAATAATCAGCAGTGCTGTAGGCATGAGATAACCTGACTATTGGTACATCTTTGAGAAGCATTATCAGGCAACAGAGCTAGAACTTGCTCCATGGCTTGCAGAATTAATTGCCAGAAAGAGAAGCAGGGAGCATACTGTGACCTATAAGGAGGGCATGCTTGGAATATCAGTCTTTAAAACACAGATGGGAGGGACACAAAAGACATTTGGTACTGCTAAGGAAGGAGATGATCAGAATGACCATTAGCATCTCCTTTTTGGGTCTGTGGGCTGAGGGCCCTCTGGGGATTTTTGGGCCTGTGTGCTCTGTTTCCCCTGGTTGCACTCTTTGATGTGAGTGTAGATTGTAAATTTTACTGAGAGAACTATTGGGACACTGTACTGTGAAGCTCATTTTGAAGTTTCAGTGGCATATAAAGTTTTAAAATTAGAGGACACAGTACAGGTACCTTCAGCCTATCCCTAGAGGTGACTATGCAGGTCAATAAGGAGAGACCCAGTACTCACAGTGCCAGGAAGAAAAGGATTCTCTGGTACTGCCAGGGGAAGAGTCTAGCATGGCTAAAATAGGTGATGACCATGGCCAAGGGTTACTGATGGGAAGAGAGGAGTTTGAGAGAGCAGGGGGATGTGTGGCCACAGATAGGGAGAGAGCAGCAGGGCCATGCAGAGAAGAGACTCCACTGCAGTGTGGGCTGGCTCCTGGGGGAGTGTAAGGAATTTTGAAGTTTCCTGCAAATGAGAGCATTCCTCATGAAAGAAAGGAAAAGGGATCCCAGAATGGCACCTCCAAAGGTCTCTTTGAGGCAGGACATTGAGCTCATTTGAATCTGAGGAAGTCTTTCAATTTAGAGCAAACATGTCCCACATTGCTAAGGGGAGGGACCAGGAAAAAGACAGCTACAGCCAGAGAAGCCATGTTGAGGGAAGAGCATGGCCTTGGCTGAGATCCCTGGAGATCCAGGTAGAAGACGGTGTGCCAGGACCAGGGAGGCCTGCAAGGGAGATGATGTTGAGTTATAAAGGTGCCTCAAGGGTGTGAGAGGAGGTGCAAGATTCTGGAAGGGAAATAAGTAGGGCTGAAGGTTGGAAACTCTGCCATTCCCATGCTATGGCATAGCGACAGCATAGCCTAGAGGAAAAAGCTTCACCTTAACAGAAGCCCTCAGGTTCATGTCCCAGGCAAGAAATCTGACAAATGGGATCCTCTGTGAAAATACCTCAGTGTTATGTTGCAACTAGTGAAGGTTATCACTATGAGTGACAAAACAGGGAGTGAAACCATATCAGGCTGGGAGAAGGTGCTGGAATGGACCAGGTTCAGGCAGATAGGAAAAGGAAAAAGAAGACCATTTACTGGGCAAGAATGTGGGTTCATTTCTGAGGTGCCTAGAAAAGCAACTGAGTGAGGGCCTGGGTAACACCAATTATCTACCAGGTTTCAACTGTAGAGCAGTCTGTGGCAGCCTCTCTTAGCAGATGAATGCACTTCCTCAAAATTCAGAGGTCTCCAGGTCATTTTTTCTTACGCTCTATGCTTTGGGGGTTAGTAGGAGCCTGCCAGCCCTCAAGTGCTGTAACCACTTCCACTGAGGAAAGGGAGCAATTTCTCAATATCAAAGAGGCCTTTAAGAACCCAGCTTTCTGTTCCCAACTGGGGACATGTGTGGCTCTCATTTAGGTGTCTGGGGCAGGATGCCATCATAGTCCTCCAGGAATGGACAGCTTGGGAATTACATAGTGTTCCCTTTTGTGTGTGATAGAGGGTACCGGCAGTGTCAGGTGTTCCTAAACGAGTAGGTGATTGGTGCCACGTGGGGCCTCCTTACCCAGCAGCCTGGTGAAGGCCACATGCTGTTTAAGCAGCACTGAAGAGAAGTGTTTCATCTTCCTCTTCTTTTTGAAGCCAGAAGGCTTCTCCATGACACCTGTGTGTGTAGATGGCACAGGGTTTAGATGTTCCCAAGACTCGTCACTCAACAGGGACAAATACTGTCTCCACCTCTTGCGAGGTGGGAGCCTCATGTCTTCCCTGGGTGCTAAGTCGCAGCACTGGGGCCCTCCCTCCACCTCATCCTCCTTCCACTCCCCTGACCACTCTCTCTTCCATTTGTGGCTGCGAGATCAAGATAGGAAGTCAGGGTTGCCACTAAGAGCTGAATCAGAATCCCCCTGATGATCCTTCTCTTTCTCTGCCTCTGAATCAGAGTAGTCTTTCTGCTTCTTCTGAGCAGGTGGCTGGGGCCTGAAATAGGGCTGAAGTCCAGGGACTCCCTCAGAGAAACTCAGCATGTTATCTTGCAGGTCCTCCTCAGTCTTTGAGAACCAGTGTGTCTTCCTCTTCTGAACACAGGTCAGAGGTGGGAGGCTCAATGCTTCCCCTAGGCCTGAAGAAAGAAATTTAGCTTCAATGTGTGACTTCTGTCTTTGCAATTCAGCCTTTGAGAATCTCAACTCAATTCTGTTCCATTAAATCTCTAAGTTTCTTCCTGTATTGTCACCTTCAAAGCCATTGTACCTTAGCTGATTTCCATTGGAACTCAGTGCTGTTTGCCATTGTCCCCTCACACTGTGTGTATAAACTCTTACTCATGTAGACTTTTTCACTCCTGATTTGAGGGAACTCTGCTAGAGTCACATCTTCCCTGATCCATTGTTGGAGTTCATCTCCTAACACCTTTCCTGATCCCAAAGTTTTGTATTCATTGCCTATCCTGATCCCATCTCCTGGCTTTTCTGTCCCCTCCCTGTGCCTTGGTGAATCCCTACTTCCTTTTTCTGCAGCCCTACCTCCTTACTGGTTACCTTGTCATACTTTTGCCTGCAGTCCCATCACCTGATTTCCTGGGATGTCCTCATCCAATATGATCACCTCAAAGGTGAATCCTGGAGACGGGCAGTGAACTGTAGTCCTCAGACTGGGAGGATGGTTCATCAGTGGCCATGATTTCTGCCAAATGTCTTGCTGTGCTACCCTAAACAGGCTTGGTTCTGTCCACACGTTATTTCTATAATTTGGTTGAATGAAGCCACTTTCCCTTCCACTTTCAGGACACAGACCACTAGTGAAGAACAGCTCTGAGAAGCAGCTGTTGACCACTGGTCTTCTAACCTCCCAAGGAATTTGAACTTTCCAGTCATGGAGCTTGGAATCCTCTCAGGTCATGGCACGTTCTGTCCTGGTAACCAGTTTGAAGATAAACTTCATGTAATCTGCAGACTGGACATCTGGGAGCTATGGCCTCTCCTGCCTGGCACCCAAACCTTGTCCATCATCCTCAAGGGCCCCCTGGGCCTCTAGGTTCCTCTCTGCCTTCTCAACACTTGCTGTTTTATGTTCACTGTCAACTTGAATCATCTCTGTTCCTCTTTCTCTCTATGCTTTTCCTCTTCAGTGCCTAGCCTGGTGAGGGAAGGATCCTAGAGGTTAGAACAAGTATGGAGAGTTGAAATGATAGGACCTTCCCAGAGAGGCCTCGGAATGGACAAAGGATCACAGGGACATGGAGGCGTTGACTTGCAAATATCATTCCAATCATTCAGTTTGGGCAAGCTCTTCTTCCCAGTGATCAGTAGTCCTTTCTGTGTTTAGGAAAATGTACTAGGGACACACATGCTGTCTTTCTTCACAGATGTAATGACAAGAAAACCCTAAAAGTTGTGCATTTTCAAGATGAAATTAGTTACTAACCCCTGAGTGGAAGATTACTGGAACTTTGCTCACTGCCTTTCAAAGTTCATGTGTTTGCAGGGACCCTGCGCAGATGGCACAATAATGGAAAGATAAACTAGAAAGAAAGTGTTTATAGAATGTAGTTGTGAGTAGAAGTTAGTAGAGGAAAGCATATTCTTCTAGTGAAAGCTAAGTGGAAACATAAGAAAATGTAATTTCAAAGTCTGATGAAACCACTACACAGAAGTGATTGTGCTTCTCAGAATTACTACCCCTCTGAAAGTTTCCAGGTAAAGAATAAACTGTTGCATGAAGAAACCCAAACTCCAAGTGAGAGAAGGACCCAGGACATGCCTTATGAAGAAGTTATCAAACACTAGCCCTTATGCAGGGAAAGAATGTCCCTCTCCTAGTACTCAGTGAAGTACAAAGTTATGGGAAGACCTGTGTACCAGTGTTTAAATGCTTGGCATGACTTCTTTACATGTGCCTACAAGACACTTAGGTTTGCTAAGATAGAGTGCAGTAAAGCTTTGTTTTTACTGTTCTTCCTACCCTGAATAAATCTAACAAAATAGTCAAAAAAATTTGCATGGATGCTGCTTCCAGCACAGTTCCTGAAGTTTCTCGAAGAAAGGACAGTTAGGGCATGGGAAAATAAAGAATTAGATGAAGTGGAGCCCTCTCTCCTAATGGGATGAAAAACTGCACACCTGCTGCAGTGTGTTTTTTTTATACACTCTAGATGTTGATGCCAATTTCAACCCCTCTCTTTTTTTTTTGCAACTTTGTGCGGCTTGCCTTCAGTGAACAAGTACTGCATAATGTTTCTAGGCAGCTGTTTTCTTATTCATCTATTGGAGCTTTTTCTAATAATTTCTCCCCACCCTGAGGAACTTTGATTTATCATAACAATTTTTGATAATGTATAAGAAAAATCAATATCCTTTTGACTAGTTGGAAACTTAAGTGGAAGTATGCTTTGGTAAATCTGTTAACCAAATTAAATTATGAACAAATGAGCCAAAGATGAAAAATAAAAAAGGGAGAGAGAAAAAAATGGGCTCAATTAAAAGCAGCTGTTAATCATTGGACATATGGAGAAAGAAATACACAGCTTAACATATTGGACAGACACCCAAACATATTATAATATCAGAATGCATTCAAATATATTTTTGACCAAATTGAATTATAATAAAATGTTACAATTTTAGAATTTGTAAGTATAAATAGAATACTCAGATTTTGTTGTAGGCCAGTTAGTGGAGATCTCTTAAGAATAATTTGGAATGAACAAAATCTTTTATCTATAATCAATATGTAGTTTTATATTTTATGTTGCTTAAGAATACTGGTCACTTTTGTGTTTCATTCTTTCATGTATCCTTGAGCTCAGTTATCTCCTAGCACTCTATCACTTATTCAGCTCTTTGACTCTGATTTTTGGTTACTATCACTAATTCCTCCAGTTGGTCCCAGGTCAGGCCTAACCCCAATCTTGTCTATTGACTGTAGAGCTGTCTCTGAGGCATCACTGTCATATAACTGAACATTCTTTTCTTGAAAGGTGGAATCAACTCTTTCTCCAGATCTGGGTCCGTGATACAGCCAGATGGCCTGCTCTGGCATGCTGATAGGCCATTCTGCATTCTCTGAAAAGACACCAGCACAATCTTGACCCCAATTCAGTTGTGGGCTGTGTCCCTTCAGTTTCCCTTTATGAAGATCTTTCTAAAAGACCCTTCCTAGTTTTTTTTCTTTTACTTGATTAAATTGGATTTCTGCTTCTGTAGTCCCATCCCTAGCATGGTTTATTATATTAGTAGTATATATTGCCAAGGAAAGTCTATAATAAATCATAATTTTTTGTAGAGGAATTTTTCTCATTTTGTTTTTGCAATTGAATTTTGAACACGTGGTGAGCATGTTCAACAGTTCCTCGACTTTGAGAGGTATAAAGAATGCCTGTGGTATGCAAAATATAAAACATTTTCCTAAATGTTTAGAAGTCATCTCTTTTATAGGCTGGGCCATTGTCAGTCTTAAGTGCCTGAAAGCAGCCAAGTGCACTAAAGATATCCAAACAATGGGAATCTCCAGTGCATGCAGAAGCAAAAATAAATCCTGAGGAACAGTCTACAGAAAATGGACCCAGTATAAAGGAGAAAACTTGGGAAAGGGAGTGTCATCCATTTGCCAGAGAGGATTGGAGTGTAAGCCTTGGAGATTAAGCCTGATAGTGTGAGGGTAAATATATTACACATGAGGAACATTGTTTCTCAATTTGTTGATCGTTTTCCTGCTTTAAATGAAACTGTTTGCTTAAGGCAGCAGCATTTTGCTGAAAGGTGGCATGGGAAACAGAAGCCTGTTGAGTAGCATCAGAGGGAGTAATGGATCATGGCAGTGAAAAAAAATGCAGCAGAGTAAAAGGAAGGTGAGGGGAGTAATCTTCCTTTTCTACCCACATTCTACCCCCTAGGCAGGTACAGCATGCACAGGATGTACCCTGATCTTGAATAGGATGAAGGTATTTACAAAGTAAGGAATCTGGCCTCCCACAGAGTCACTCAGCAAGCTTCTAAGCTTCCCATTTGGACAGAGTGTATGAATCATTCCAATCCTTTATCAATTTGGCAGTCAAACAAATGTTTTAAGTCAGTTTCCAGACACATAGCATGCTTTTTTTTATCCTGTCAGAACTGGAACATCACAACTGATGCTTAACAATCTTTAAGAAAGAGTATTAAGTCTGTCCATATTATATTATATTATATTATATTATATTATATTAGAACTATAATATTTTGCCACTGCATCTGAAATCAGTTAGATTGTTCCTCCAAACTCCCTTGTCTGAGTCAAGCTCCAAGTTTGGTGGAACTCTCTGTTTCCCTCCCCCACCCAAGGACCTGTGAAATTTGATGAGAGGAGCAGAAACCAGCATTTTCTTATAAAAGTCTGTAGAGGTCCTGATAGATTTATTCTAGTTTATTTCTTCCCTAGCCTTGCTCTAAGAAGCTTTCCCATTTGCTCCCAATATGTAGATTATAGTTCCTACTTCTGAAAACAAACAAATGCAAGAAATTTAGCAAACTGCAGTGGCAGTGACTTGAAAAGTACATGGATAAAAGAAAGCAATAAAAGCCCTAAATAAATGTAGAGTTATATTGCTTGTGAATTTGTAACAATTATCTGTAAAGTAAATAATTTTGAAAATCAAGAGTTTTAGAATTTATACTACCAAATATCAAGACTTACTAAAAGGCCATTGTGAGATAGTTTTATGCTCGAGCCAGCATATTACCAACTTTGAAATGCAAATGTTGAATTTTAAGAGCTTTTGCAGGTTGACAGTTGCCATTTCGGTTACTTGAAATTGTTTATTGTAAGAATATTTTATTAAACAAAAATCAGCAAACCACAAATCAGGACCACACTACTCACCCCTAACCATTAAGAGTCTTGTTTTGTGGAGCAAGGCTATACCATGTCAAGGATCTCTTAAGGATAGCACTCCTAGTGTTTGACAAGTCTGTGGCAGGCCCTGTTAGAATTTTCCTGGAGTAGGTCAGCCTTCCATATCAATTTTGAATCTACACCTAGTGGCCCAATAATATCCTCATCTGTGTGGTGGCCAAAAGCAAGAGACTCTAAAAATAAAAAGAAAAGCACTTTATTAGGTGAGACCAGCACCAACACTGTCCTAGGAGCTGATTGGGGAAGTGTGCACTGGGGGCTGGTGTTGTAAGGGTTTTAAAGCTTCAAACCACAAGGGGAGGGGAAAAGCTTGAAGATCAGTTTGTTTCCATAATATTTTCTATAATATTTTGCCATAGGAACCAGGGAGGTGGAACAAGCAGTTAGAGGAACCAGGGAGGCAGGGAAGGGATTGCACAGTGGGCAGGCTACAAGCCTGCCAGTTAAATGGCGATTACACAAATCTTACAGACAGGTGCAATCCCATAAGTTGTTACAAAAAGAGAACAGGGTGTAAAGGCACATTTTGAACTTCTGAGCTTACAAAAATATGCAGCTAGTAGAAAATTTTATTGAGGGGACCGATAGCAGCTGTGCTGCTCTTATAGGGACAGTAGACCAATCTCTGGCAAAGTGTCCCTTACTCCTGCATGTGAATCAAGTATCCCTGTTTTTTCTGTTCTGTGAGAGATCAGTGCTGCCAAGGTAGCCCCCTGAACATATGAGGGGTGAGTGTCTGCACAAATTTGAATTATCTAAACCAGTGTACCCTATTTTTGTGTATTCTTAAAGCCTCTACATCATTCCTTTGCATTTTTGAAGGCCAATTGTTGGACAATTAATTTAAAAGCTAATTCTATTTTATGAAGGGTAGAAATCTCAGCCTGTGATGCAGCAAAATTTCCCTGGACCGAGAAGGTGGGGATTGTCACTTGTCACTCAATTAAGGTTATCAGGATGGCTGTTGTTTCACCATTATTTTTTCCACTTGAGACTTGATTTTAAATATTGCTCTGAACCAAATCCCCCATGATCCTCCCAACAAACTTAAAACCAATAAAGCCCTCCTTACTGCAAGTCAACAAAAATCATGTAAATATAGAAATCAAGAGTACAACAAAAAGTTCCATATATATTTGTGGTTCTTGAGAATCTGTCTGTACCATGTTTTAACCCCTGATATCCCCTTTGGCCCTAGTGAGCCCACTTTTTCCAGCCCCGAGTTTTATATTTCAATATCAAAATACCTCTGTAATATTGATTTTATCAATGTACTTCTCCCCCTTTTGCCCACACAATGAGAAGTGTCCCCTCACTCACTTTCTCTCTGCCCTCGTCCCATGTTCAGGCACCAACATGCTGCATCCAGCTCAGCTCTTCAAGTTCCTGGGGGGAATGCAAGTGAGAGGATGTGAAAATAAAGAAAAGATGAGAGCTGTGGTCAGGTGGAGACCTCTTTTCTAATGGGAAGAAAGGAATTGCTCAACCACCACAGTGCATTTCTTTATACACTTGGGAGGTTGATGTCCATTTCAGCCCCTATATTTTGCAGCTTTGTATGGCTCACTTGAGCTCCTCATGTTTTCAGAGCTGGAACAGCTCCTTTACTTGGCTCACCTCAGGCACTTGTGTTGTTAGGACTGGCCTTGCTTTAACCCTGCATATTTGATCAATCTCCAGTTTTAGCCACTTTCCACACATGGGGAAACATTTTTAAATTTGTAACATAAAAAGAATATCCAATAAGGGGAAAAATAAGCTGTTATACAAATGAAGATACCATAAAGCCAGTACTCTCCAGCTGATGTTTGGGTTCAGAGGAATTCCAACATGATTGCCTTGAAAGTCCTTTTGTAGGGAATGATGGTGGCGTCATCTGTGTCTGGTGGGGGAAGTTCCAAGTATATATAAAAAGACACTCCAGGCATAGCTATAGTGAATGTTTTCTACTAGATCCTTTGTCCCCTAGACATGTAGTTGTGATGCCGAGTATACTTGGCTTAGCAGGATGTTCCAATGTGTTTTCCTGACTCAGCTGTGGAAACAGCCTGTGTCCTTATGGTGAAGAATCATGGCTTCCTCATTTTCTTTTCCAGTTTTTGAGATGGAAGTAGTGACTAATTATCTTTGGGTTTGGTTTTGTGTGTGTGTTTGTGTGTCTTTAGTTCATTCTTCTTATCTGTAATCTGAAGTTTGGGTTATTACCATTTTTCTGCATTGTAAGTCCCTTTTTCATAATCCATTCTCAGTCTTCCAGGGCTCTCTTTGTGAGTACAGTGGGTTCTTTCTCCAAGGCCCTTGAACTAATTATTAGCAGAATCAGTTATAAAATCCCACATTTCAATAGTCTTTGCAATGACTTGGAAAAAAATATCAATGAATGCTGCATTTGTCTTCTAAAAAAACGAATAGTTTAGTGGCTGTAACATTTCAGGTAAAATAAAAATAGTTGTTTAATAACTTTTCCACTCATTGAGATGTTAACATATGAATGGCCAGCATCTTGCTATACAACACAGAACTCTTACAAATCTCTATAGACCCACGTGAGGTTGGGCAGGCCTGTAAACACTGTATGCTGGGTTGTCATTCAATGCAAAGTCCCTGGGCTCCATCCAAAACAAAGCAAAGAAAAAAAACTCTAATAAGTTTATAGGTACATATTAAAATTAAGATTTGATATTTTAAAAGCTTAATTGTTGCATAAAGAAAGAATGATAAAAAAATGTGTCTTCTCATTTACTAGAAATCATATGGTGCCTTTATCTCTCCTATGGTATATTGCTTTGGTTTAAGGTTTATATCCTAAATAATGACCTTTTTAAAGACCTAAATTCCTAATGGTTTACTAGTTTATCACCTAGTTTAGGGAACAGAAAACAATGTTTGATTTATAGCACTTTCTGTTCAGAAGTAAGCATACATGGTCAGGCACACAATACTATAGTATGACATTTACCTTAAATGGTGCCACACAGTCAGGGTCCTGTTTCATGCTGAGATTATGTAAACTGTATCAATGATTACACAACTGACTCTCTAAAAGTTCAAGTGTTTTACTGTGTGGTAAAAATATACATTCATGTTAATGTTAAAAAATTTCTAAATGTAAGCACTTATTTGCTATTTATTGTGTACTTTGAGTAGTTATTTAATAGGTTTATTTTTGTTATCTCTGGTATATCTGATATGTTTACTTTTCTCCTTTTTATCATTCTTACCTTTTTATATTGCATCACTCCATATTCTCATCTTGTCCTTAGAAATCTTAAAAGAAATGCACATATTTCTCCTTGATAGCTGTGACTTTCTCTAGCAGACAGAAGTGAGAAAGACTTGAAATTCTTGTGGATTAATTTGCATTGTTAGTTAATAGACATATTTTGAATTAGAAAAATAAAGAACAACTCTAAATTATGCTTGGTGCTGGTAGATACTAGAAATCCTTAATGAAAAAATGACACTGATAAAAACCAGTATTATTATGAAATGCTTTCTATCCTATCAAATAATTTGAAATAATTCTTTACATACTAAGTATTTCCAATTTCCTGGCATTTTGAGAATACAGTGAAGAAATAATTGTCTCCCTAACTGCAGGTAACCAAACGTCAGGTCAGGAAGTAAGAAATACTCACTGTAGGAGTCTTGTTGAAAATAACAAAGTATCAAAAGTTTGTGATTTACATTTTGTAAAATGAAAGTGGTATTTGGTTTGTTTTTCGTGACAAAATAATGTCATGTTTAACTAATGGTGATTTATTCTCCATAAGTGTTTATTTTAAAGAGAATAAAACAAAACAAAATAAATCAGAACAGAACAATGCAAGCAACATAGGACTTCAAAGCAAGACAACATGATATCAACAGTGGCTACCATAATGTATCTTGTTTTCTTTGAAACAGTTGACCACACCTTCACACACAATAATATCAAACATAGAAAAATAGTATAAAATTAATCAAAAGAATGGAAGCATTACAGGACTTCAAAGCCAGAAACAGGAAATGAACAATGGTTACTATATCTCATTTTCTTAAAAAAAAAGTTGTCCATACTATCACACTTAATAAAATCAAATAAAATACAACAGAATAGAACCAATCAGAATAAAAGGAAAGAAGCATGATAGGACTTCAAAACAAGATGATAGGAAATCAGCAGTGGCCACCATAATGTCTCACTTTCTTCAAAATAGCTGTTCGTGTCATCACACATAATAAAATCAAAACACAGAATAAAGCCAATTAAACAAATGAATAAAAGCATTATAAGACTTCAAACCAAGAGAACAGGAAATCAACCATGATTACTATAATACATCCTATTATGTTCAAAATAGCTGCCCATACCATCAAAGTAAAATCTAACAAAACAAGACAGAACATAGCCAAACCTAACAGAATTGTGAAAACAATAGGAGCCAAACCTAACAGAATTGTGAAAACAATAGGAGAGTTCAAGAAAAGACAATAAGAAATTAACAGTAGTTACCACCTTTCTCTCCCAGGTGTTTCCTGCCCTATCATTCTTACAATAACTGTTTTGCTGTTTGGATCCCATTATCTCCTTCTGATTTTATGCTAGGGTCCACTCATATGAGTTTAAACTGTTTTGCTCAAGAACATGACCTCCATTTGCATCCATTTACCTATAAGAACTCCAAGATTATTTTGCTTTATAGCTGGGTAGCTTTCCACTGCATAAAAATGTCGTATCACTCTTATCCATTCTGTGGTTGATAGACAAGTTACTCTTGCTCTTTTTCTGGTTTCCTGTCACATGGAGCAATTGTTTTCTCTCCTTTTTTTCTCACTGATTTTCAGTCCATGGATTTCCTTTCCAGTTAAATATGTTTCTTGTAAAGAGTGTATTGATGGATCTTGTTTCTTGATCCACTCTCCCTGTAATTCTTTTTGCTGCTAAACTGAGGCCATCTACATTAATGGTTACAACCAGCATACTTTGGTTCACCTCTGCCGTACTATCCTCCTGCTGTTAGCTCTCCACTTTTCCCCTTCATTCAATTGCCTGTCTTGTTTGGCAATCCTCCTCTGCTGCGGTTCCTGAAATCATAGTCATTGTTATCCCCTGCTCTCCCAGAGTCCTGTGCTCCTGGACAGATACTTCTGTTCTTAGGAGGGGGAGCTTCTATTTGCAATCACATTTCCCAGCCAAGATGAAGGCAAGATAGGAAGCAGAGGACTCAGTGTGAGTCAGGGTTCTTGAGATTTGGACACGGATTTCCTATATCTGCTGTCTCTTTTTGCCTGGAATAAGGAAGTGACATGCTGGTGGGAGAAGTGCCCAGTGCTTCCACACAACTGTGCACTGGCTGTCAAGTAGAGGGTTGCCTGTTGTGAGCACTGCAAAGGTAGGTCCTGTCCTGGCTGTGGCCTTGGCCTTGGCCTCCTGCTATGGTCACTTTTGTTTTCACTTTGATCCTGGCTGGGGTGTGCATGTATGCGTGTGTGTGTGTGTGTGTGTGTGTGTGTGTGTGTGTATTGGGAGACCGATGGAAAGGGAGGAAGGTAGACTGAGCACTGGTGTATTTATTTTTGGGGGCAAGTTGTTGGAAATATCCTAGACAAGAAGTGGACACGGAGCCTGTGCACAGCTGTACACACAGTTTCCAGGCATAGTTGTACACACAAGAGCATTTTTTTATGAACATGTTTCAACACTTGGGTTTCTCTGGCTCTACACACACCCTGCGCTCCTTAGCCAAGGGATCTTTACATCCAAATGTTACCATTTTTGGTTTTCATTAGATACTGGCTTCCTTTCCAAATTAAATCTAAGTTCCTCTGCTTGTCTTTGTAGCAATTCTGAAATCTCTTTACCCTGGTTGCTTTGTGTGGCCCTCAATAGTTGCATCTTGTTGTGTGGGTTTCCTTTACCCAAAGGGTGTCACCATGTAAGCAATATCTCAAAATGAGCCATGGAATCTGCTGTGAATTGTGATTCCTGGTCATTGTCCTCTGATAGCTATAGTCACCGATACCACCATCCATATGGTAGCAGCGTGATCAACATTACCAGGAGGGGCTTACTGGGATCTCTGCTCACTCTGTAGTGTGGGAGGAGCTATTAGAAATCTATGTTTAATGTACTGAGAGGTTTAATGCACTGAGATTTAATGTACTGAGAGGTTTAGTGACTTGTTCAGGGTTACAGAGCTTGTAAGTGCCAGAGATGGGGAGAGACCTAGGTGGCCTGGTTCCT
>PVLA01018437.1:0-14539 GCA_004027455.1 Hydrochoerus hydrochaeris | reverse complement strand
TATTATGCATAGTTATCTTCAAAAGAGTTACTCACTTTACCAGCTATAAACATGCAAAATAGATCTAATCCTATGAATGTTAACTGTTTTGTTCCAAGAACTAGTAGAATTAGTAGTACAATCATCTTAGCTATCTTTAGTGTATATATACAAATGTGTATCTTTCTTCTTTTCCTGTTCTTTTCTCTCTTTCCCTTTCTGAGTTATTTTTTCACCTTTGGACAGTTTCTTACCCTTTCACAATGTTCATTGTAGATTTTGAACCTTATTTACTCTTTCAGTTTTTACACTAGGAAGACAATATGGTATTTGCACATGCGTGCTTGTTTCACTTATTAGTATGGTCTCAAGTCACATCAATTTACCTGTAAAAGCCTCAATGTAATCTTTCTCCATAGCTGATTATTAGTCCTCCATTGTATAAAAATATCACACCTTTTTTATCCATTCCTCCATTGATGAGCATCTAGGTTGTTTGCAACATTTAGCTATTACAAATTGTGCTGCTATAAACATGGGTGCACGTATCACTGTGCACACATGCTTATCAGTAACAAGGGTTATGCACAAGTACAATCACTGTGGTATTATGTTTTCATTTCTTCTGGGAATAGGCCGGCTTTTTGAGGAACCTCCAGACTGGTTTCTATAGTGGTTGCACCAGTCTACACCAACAATGAGAAGAGTTCCTTTTTCCTCAGAGCATTTCCAGTGTATGTTAATGGTGGTTTTCTTGATCCTGGCCATTTTTTCTGTAGTGAGATGGTATTTCAGTGTGGTTTTAATTTGCTTTTCTCCAATGACCAATGATGCTGAACATTTTTTTCATGTATCTATTTTCCATTTGTATTTCTTCATCTGAGAAGTGTGTATTCATCTCAGATATCCATTTCTGGACTATTTGAATTTTAGAGCTTGATTTTTAAAAAATTCTTTGTATGATCTAGATACAAGTCCTTTGTCTGAAGTACAGTTGGCTAAGATCTTTTCCCATTTCATGGGTTTTCTTTTCACTCTATTGGATATTTCTTTTGACCTGCAAAAACTTTTTAATAAGGCAAGATCCCAGTTGTTGATTCTGGGAAGTTTTTCCTATGCAGTTTGACTTTTGTTCATGAACTCTCTGCCTACCCGAATGTCATAAAGATTTCTGCCTACTTTGTCTTCCAGCAGAATTAGTGTTTCTTTTTAATATTTAGATCTTTGATCCATTTTGACTCTAGTTTACTGCATAGTGATAGACATGGTCCTAGTTTTAGTTTTCAACATATGGAAAGCCAGTTTTTCCAGCCTGACTTGTTAAAGAGGCTGTCTTTCTGCCATTGAATATGTTTGGCCCTTTTGTCAGAGATAAAGCGGCTGAGTGTTTTTGTAGCTGTGGTAGTATCTTCTAATTTATTGCTTGATTTTCAGGTCTGTTTGTATTCCAGTGCTGGATTTTATAACAGGATGTTTGTAGTATAATTTCAAGTTGAGGTTTGTGATGTCTCCTGCCTTGCCTTTGTTGCCCAGAATTGTTTGCTATTCTATATCTCTTTTGATTCCAGATGAATTTTAGGAATGATTTTTCTAGATCTGTGAGGTATGCTAATGGTATTTTGATTGCAAAAACTTTTTAATAAGATAAGATCCCAGTTGCATTAAATCTGTGTAACAATTTTGGGAGAATGGCCATTTTCACAATGTTTCCTATCCATGAACAGGGAATGTCTTTCAGTTTTCTGAAATCCTCTTAGATATTCTTTTTCAAAGTAATGTAATTTTCAATGTACAGATCTTTTACTTCCTTTATTGGTTGCTATGTATTTCATTTTTTTGTATGCCATGGGGAAGGGCACATGCCTTATTTCTCTCTCAGTGAGTTTTTTGTTTGTGTGCAAGAATGTTATTGATTTTTGAGTGTTGACTGTATCTAGTTGCATTATCGAATTTATTTATTACATCTAGAAGTGTTTCCATGGAATTTTGGGGATCTTCTATTCAGAGCATCATGTCATCTGCAATAATGATAATTTAATTTCTTCCTTTTCTATCCTTATTCTTTTTATTTCTCTTTTTTTGTCTAATTGCTTGGGCTAATATTTGCAGAACTATATAGTATAGGAGTGGTGATAATGGACATCCTTGTCTTCTTGATTTTAGGTTGACAGCTTTCAGTTTTTACCCATTTAGTAAAACGTTGGCTGTTGGTTCATCATATATGGCTTTTATCAGATTGAGGTAAAGACCATCTATACCAATTTTTGTAGGGTTTTTATCATGAATGAGTGTTAGATTTTATCAAAAGCTTTTTCTGTATCTCTTGAGATGATCATGTAACTCTTGTCTTTGCTTCTGTTAAAATGGTGTATTACATTTAGTGGTTTGTCTATGTTGAACAAACCCTGCATTCTTAGGATGACTCCCACTTGGTAGTGGTGTATAATCTTCTTGATGATTTCTTGCATTCTATTTGCCAGTAATCTACTGAGGATTTTTGCATCTATGTTTATGAAGGAGATTGTCCTGTAATTCTCTTTGTTGATTGGGTCTTTCTCTGTTTTGGGTAGTAGGGCAAAACTTGCTCCCAGGAATGGGTTAGGGAGACTTGCTTCCCTTTCAATTTCCTTGAAGAGTTTGAGGGATGTTGGCATTAAGACTTCCCTAAATTTCTTGTACAACTCAGCAGTGAATACATTTGGGCTTTGGCCTTTCTTTGTTGGTAAGTTTTAAATTACATTTTCAATGTCATTACCTGAATTTGGGCTCTTCAGCAATTTTACATCTTCTTGATTCAGCTTTGATAACTCATATGTTTCTCGGAATCTTTCCATTTCTTCTGCACTATTGAATTTAAGAGACTTAAGGTTTTTGAAGTAGGTATTGAGGCTCTTCTGTATTTCCACTGGGTCTTTAGTGATTTCACCCTTTTCATTTCTTATTTCTTGGATTTGAGGTTTTTCTTTCCTCTTTTGGATAAGATTTTGGGGTAGGCATTTATCAATTTCACTCATTCTTTCAAAGAATCAACTCTTCAATTCATTATTTTGTATTGTTTGTATTTTCTTAGTTTCAATTGCATTAATTTCTGCTCTGATCTTCATAATTTCCTCCCATCCTTGGGCTATAGCTTGTCTTTCTCTTCTTTTTCTAAAAGTTTGAGATGCAACATTAGGTTGTTTATTTGTGTTCCTCCCATTTTCCTGACATGGGAGTTTACTACTTTAAACTTCCCTTTGAGGACTGCATTCATTGTGTCCCACTGCTTCTGTGAAGGTATATTTGCATTTTTGTTCAATTGTAGATATTGCTTGATTTCTTCTTTAGTTTCCATTGGTTGTTTAGAAGAGTGTTATTTAATTTACATGTATTTATGTGGTTCTTGTGGGGCTTTTGCCATTAATTTCCATTTTGCTATGATCAGATAATACCCACGAGATTATTTGAATTCCTTTATACTTAGTTAATCATGTTCTGTGGGCTAGTATGTGGTCTATTTTAGAGAATGACCCATGTGCAGCTGAGAAGAATGTGTATTATGCTGTTGTTGGTTGGAATACTCAGTAGACATCCACTAGGTCCATTTGTTCACAAGTTTGATTCAGTTGTATTATTTCTTTGGTGATTTTTTGGCTTGGTTGATCTGTCTCTTTGTGACAATAGGATATTTAAGCCCTCATTATAACTGTATTATTCCTTATTTGATTTTGCATGTGTATTAAGATTTGTCTTACCTAGTTTGGTGCTCCAATATTTTATTATATATTAGGGATTATAATCTCGTCCTCTTCAAATTTTCCCCAAAAAGTATGTAGTGACCTTTTTTTATATCTTTTGATCATTCTTGGCTTGAAGTTCACATTGTCTATAAACAGAATAGCTACCCATACTTTTTTCTGTGTTCCTGTTGCATGGAGTATTGTTTTTCATTCTTTGACTTTCAGTATATGAATTTGCTCTTGTGCTAAATGTATTTCATGTACAGAGAATATTGTTGGATTTTGTTTCACAATCCACTCTTCAAGTCTGTTTCTTTTTATTAGTGAGTTGAGCCCATCTACTTTGATGGATATAACTGATAAAGACTGACTTATTCCTGTCATGTTATCTTTCTGTTGTTGGTTTTTTACTTTTTCTGTTTAATTTTTGGCCCACTTAGTGGTTTTATTCTGCAGTTTTTCTTAAAAAGGTAGTTATCTTTGTCTCCTTCTAGAGTGTCTTTCAGTTCTCTTTGTAGTGTTGGTTTGGTAGTTGTAAATTTCTTCAGTCATTCTTTTTTGTGGAAATATCTTATTTCCTCATCAATTTTCAAAGATAGTTTTGCAGGGTATATCAATCTGAGTTGAAAGTTGTTAACTTTCAGAAATTGAAATACTTCACTCCAAGCTCCTCTTGACTTGAACTTTTGTGTTGAGAAATCTGCCATGAGTTTGATAGGCTTTCCTTCATAGGAAATCCATTTCTCTTCTCTGATGTCTTTTATTATTCTGTTCTTCTGCTGAATTTCTGATATCCTGATTATTATATGTCTGGGTGAAGATTTATTTTGATTATGGCTAATTGGGGTGCTTTATGCTTCAGTTATGTGTATATCAGATTCTTTTCCCATGTTTGGAAACTTTTCTGCTGTTATTTCTATAGATAGGCTTTGTATGTCATTTGTGTTTACTCCTGCTTTTTTGTTGACACTTACTAGTCTTATATTGTTTTTCTTTGTATCACCTTGCAGCTGTTGAATTGTTGTTTCCTGGTTCCTTGTTATTTTTAACAGATCTTTTCAGCTTCCACTCTGTCTTCAAGGTCTGAGAGTCTGTCTTCAGTTACATTCAAGTGGTTTTGCCAGATTTCAATGGAATTTTTAATTTGCTGAATGGACCTTTGAATCCGTTTCATGCATTCTAATCCTGTCTTATATTGTTCATTCAAGGTTTCCATCATTTCATGTTCTTCTATTTTTTATCTAGATCTTGTTTAGATAAACTCAACATTTCTTCCACAATGTTTTTCATTTAATTTTTCACCTGATAGATTATTTCTCATCTGGATTCCTCTATAGCTTCACAGAGTTGTTTCTTTCCTTCAATTGCTATCATTTCAGAAAGTTCAGGGACATACCCACAGAGAGTGTTGCCTGGGCTTTGCACCTGATTCAAAGGAGCTCAGAGCCTCCTGACTGAGTAGCTAGCCTGGGTGCACATATGAAATACAGTGCCAGGGCTTTGCTCCTGGCTGGGTGCTGTATGGAGCCTCCAAAACCTACATAGCTAGCTGTCTTTTGCCTTTGGGTTAGGAGATATCTCTTAAAAATAACAAGGATCCAAGAAGTAACAAATCAATGGCTGCAAGACAATCAAAAGAAATACAACTTAAGAATAATACAGGTGAGTGAAAAAATAGTGGTCAGCACCAATGACATTAAATGTCTATTTACAGAAATAATTTCAGAAAACTTCCCAAGCATAGGAAAAGGAAATGACATTCAGGTAAGTGAGGCATACAGTACTCTAGCTAGCCATAACCAAAATAAATCTACACCTAGACATACAATAATCAATATCCCAGAACTTCAATGCAAAACAGAATATTAAAACCTGTTAGAGGAAAGAGCTAAAGATGGTTAATCAGTGAGCAACAAAATACAAAGCCTCCTGGGAAAAAAAATCATATGCCAGAATAAAACATCTTGGAGAGATCAAGACAGAGGGAGATGCATCCTTTTGAAACAGGAAGAAATTAAAATGATAAAAGCTCATCAAACACACAGTCTTGGGGCTACAATTGGACCAGCTAAAATTAGCAGACATGGCACTTTCTGCTGAGAGCCGCCTAAACTTGTACCCACTGCCACTCACAGGAGCCACAGTTGTGCTGAAGTTGGAGGTTGGTGAGCCCAGTGGAGAATGGAGCTAGCGAAAGGACCTTCATTAATCCACAGTCAGTGCTGGGAATAAGATCCCACCCACAGGAAGGGTCTGACCAAATGGGCCACTCAGTTCATTGCTCCCTCCCCAGAGCAGATTCATAGGATTTGCTTGGCCTGGGTCATGCCCCTGGCAAGGACCCAATAAGCCATCCCAAAGCAATTCCCAACACCTAGCACACACTAACCTGGTGATGGTTTCTAAAGTTTGACTGGCCCGCTGGGGAGGGGCTAGCATACATACGCAGGCACTGCTTACACCTCAGTGACAAGAGAAAACAGGAGAGGGCAGAAATCACTCACCAGCATGCTACAGAAGAACCATAACCCACAAGGAAAGGGGCTGAGACCTCCACTATACACCTGTATGGAAGAAACCAAAACCATGACAAGAGACTGAAACAAGTAAAAGCCCCCAACCCAAAATGCTGAGAACACTGATCCAGGAGAGGAAAAAAATGAAAGAGACTGCTGGCAGCAAACGTGCAACATCAGATATGGCTTCAATGGACATTAAGAGATATCTTTGGGACTTGTAAATGAGCTCAAAACTGAAATATTAAATCAGGTAAAGCAGGATATAAGTAGATTAATTAAAGTAATGCTAAGCATCTCTCAGGAAGACACAGATGGAAGAAGGGAGGAATGCAAATAAAGGAGAGAAACATTTGATAAAGAATATAAAGAAAATATAGAATACATGAAGCAGATTCAAAGACATTACCAGGAAATTAAAAACTCCATTGAAAGCTGGCAAAACTCCTTTAAAGAAACTAAGGATAGACTATCACAACTTGAAGACAAAATTGCAATGTGTGATCATGAAAGAAAAGATCTCTTTAAAATAACAAGGAAACAGGCAGTAACAATACAAAGGCTAGAAGACAGCAAGAGAATCAATAATTTAAGAATAAGAAATGTGAACAAGGAGCAGGAATACAAACAGGTGAATTACAAAGGCTATTGATGGAAATAATTAAGGAAAACTTCCCAGCATGGGAAAAAAATGATATTCAATTATGTGAGGCATTACAGAACTCCAGCCACATACAACCAAAATGGAGCTACACCCAGACATATAATAATCAAGATACCAGAAATTCAATATAAAAACAGAATATTAAAAACCATCAGAAAAAAGAAACAGATCATCTATGAAGGAAAACCCATCAAGTTCATGGCAGACTTCTCAACACAGACCATCAGATCAAGAAGACCTTGGAGTGAAGCATTCTAAGCCCTGAAAGAAAATAACCTCCAGCCCAGATTGATATACCCTGCAAAACTGTCACTAGAAACTAACGGAGAAATGTTGCTTCTATGACAAAGAGGAACTGGATGAATTTGTGACCACAAATCCAACCCTACAGTGATACTGTAGGACATTCTAGAGAGAGAGAAAAAAAAACCAGGATTTTAGGAACAGTAGCAGAAAGGCCTCAATGAATGGAGCAGGCAGTAGAATGAAGGAGAAAAGTAGACAACCAATGGCAGAAAAAGAGCATAGCAGAAATTAGGCAGAGAAGGATGGCTATAATCTCTAACACAGACAGCCTTGATACACTATAATGTTAATAGTGTACCAGGATTTAAAACCCACATTACTCACACCACCCTAATTAGATGTATTATATTCTGTTCCAGTCATTCTACTTGTACTAGATTTGAGGGCACAGACAGTTATCCAGAAAATAGCAGGATATAGTACAGTAATCATCCTTAATTTCCTATTAACTTAATCTAAATCTCTGTATAACCTACACTGTTTTACCATGACTGATTGTAATAGAATCTGGTTTGTTAGAGTGCTGTTTTGTATTGATAGATTTTATTCAAAGCTGTTATGTTGATAGTATGAAGTCTGAAAGTATAGGCAACTACACTGAAAATCACAAGACTCCCTAGAATATCCACTCTGGTTTGATTATTAGCTGCCTTTGAAGTTTTATACTGTCTACAATGTTTTATTTTTACTAATATTGTTATGTACTGCTATATTCAATTATACTTCTATATTCAATTATGCCTGATGATATAGACAATTATATTGAAGATAATAAGAGACAACACAGTAATTATTGTAGATCACCTTGTTCTGTGGTTTTATATGACATTTTGGTTTCATGTTTTTATAGGAATTTGTTTTGTTTTGTTTTGCTATATTTTGTTTTTCTCTCTAATACAGAAAGCATAGAAATATATGTAGAGACTCATGCATGTGTAGTTGTTTACAGTCTCACTGTTGGAATATCTACTTTGCATACTTTAATTTTGTAACTTTAACAACTATTTCTAGGAGGACACTATGTAATTTATCAACTGGTGATATCTTACTGTTTACCTTTTTTTGAAATTCTGTATTATCTCTACCCTTTACATTTTTTTCTCTTTAAATAAAATAAAAAGCTGTTAGAGAAAAGAAACAGTTCACTCATAAAGGAAAACCTATCAGAATCAAAACAGACTTGTCAACATAGACAATCAAATCAAGAATAGCTTGGAGTGAAGCATTTCAAGCCCTGAAAGAAAACAACTTCCGACACAGATTGATATACTCAGCAAAATTATCTTTCAAATGTGTGGAGAAACAAGATACTTCTATGGCAAAGAATGACTGATGGAATTCATGATCACCAAACCAACCCTAAAAAATTATTGAAGGGCATTCTAGAGAGAGATAAAGAAAAGTTCATGGTTCCAGGAACCAATGGCAGGAAAATAGCATGGCAGAGATGAGACAGTGCATGTTGGCCATAACCATTAATGTAGATGGCCTCAATTCACCAATAAAAAGAAACACAGGCAGAGTGTATCAGGAGACAAGGTCCACCAATATGCTTTATACAAGAAACACATTTGACCCAAAGGGGGTTTATAGACTGGAAGCCAAGGGAGAGCGAACAATGACAGGGAACCAAAAAGAAGTGCCAGTGGCTTGCTCACCAGCTGCAGACAGGCACTTTTATACAATGGGATGCCACTCAGTTATAGAGAAAGATAACCTTGAGGCTCTTGTAGATAAATGGATACATGTTGAGATTGTGCTCATGGGTGAAATGTTTCAGAGTCAAATGGGTGATCATGGTGTTATCTCCTTAGTATAAAAACTAAAGGAGTAAATCCAGCAGTACTATTATTCTTGTTCATAGTGATCTTAATCTGTTTTGTTTTGTTTAATTTCAACATACATGAAGGTGTGGATAACTATTTTAAAGAGAATCAAAGACATTACTGCAGCCATTGCTGACTTCCTCATTGTCTGGTCTTGAAGACCTAAAATGCCTTCATCATCCTGTTCTGATCAGCTCTACACTATTTTGTTTTGTATGAATTCATTGTATGTGAAGATATGGGCAACTATTTGGAAGAAAACAAGAGACAATATGATAGACAGTGAAGATCTCCGGTTGTCTTGCTGTGAAATCTGTGTCTACTTCATTGCTATCTTAGGATATGTTTTGTTATATTTAATTTTATCTTCTTTAAAAATAAAAATAAATAAATAAATAAATAAACTAAAGGAGTTAGTGGGATCCAAAATGCACAGTACATAAGTACACAGTGAAAGAGAAAGGGGAGAAAGTGCCTGAAATGCGAAGGCAGTGGCCATTGTTAATCTATTATCATGATTCAAAATCCATAGTTTCATTGTTCTGTTCAATTTGGTTTTATTCTGTTTCAGTTTGTCCAATTTGATTATATATGATGGCAGGGACAGCTATTTCAAATATAACAAAATATATTACGGTAGCCATTTTTGATTTCTTATTAGCTTATTTTGAATCCTTGCAATGCTTTCCTTGTTTTGTTTTGACTGATTTTATTCTATTGTCTTTTGTTTGATTGTTTCATATCTGATGGTATAGGCAACTACTTGAAGATAACCAGTTGCATTGAGGTATCCACTGTGGTTTTACTATTATCTTGTTTGAAATCCCATACTTTTTCCACTGCTTTGTTTTTATTGGTTTTATTCTGTACTATTTTGTTTTTTCGTATGTCTGAAGGTATGGGCAGTTCTTTTGAGGGCATAAGATAACAATGACAAACAAGAGGCATTATTGTAGGCATTATTGATTTCCTTGATTTTGTTTTAAAGTCATGTGCCACATTAAAAAAATTGTGTTGTCTCCTTAGTATAAAAAACACTGACTCTCAGCTTCTTTGCAAATATCAAGTGTGCAATATCACTTTGGTAACCACAGTAAAGCAGAGCTGTAATGAGGAAGTGAAGAGATGTCAGTCACAGGTCCAAATATAGATGCAGAAAGAATGAATAGCTAATTTTCAAAGATTTTAAAGAAATGCTTACACAGTAAATCATAAAAAATGATAAGGGAGCCAGGGCTGAAACCTCTGACAGTGTGCAAAAAGGGTCAGAAATATATAAATAAGTAAAAATAGTGACCTCGGATAAATGGAAATAGAAGGCAGATCAGCAACACAATCATCTACTAAGTTTCAATCTTTTCAGGAGCAGCTGCATGTAGTAAATAGATCACGTTTATTTAGTAAATTGTTAACATTTCCATATTGATCAGTATGTTCGTGTGGCAGGGGATGCTGCCCAGAGGAGCAGAATCCCATCTGGGTCTCTCAGAGGGCAGTGAGTACACAGCAGTGTCTCCCTGTGGTGCAGGCACAGCAGTACAGCATGTGCAGTGTGCACGCACTGGGATTCTTTGCGAATGGGTTTCCTGTGGCCTTGGTTAGAGATGTTGAACCCTGGGCCTCATCTGAAAGTTTCCATGCATATGTGCCCACTGTGCTATGGTGAGAAGGAGCTGGTTATCTTCCTGTGTGGGCAGCAGGCACTGAACATTTGCAGTGTGACCTGGAGCTGAGACAGTCACATCCTGTCTGTTTACTAGCTTTAATTAGTTCCTACCTGCTGTCTTGCAGAAGAAACATCATGCCCCAAATTAGTCAGCCTCCCATGTCTTGTAAATCCTGGAGGGGAAGGCAGTGTGGGTCATGGTGGAGAAACCTGTCCTGAGACATGGGCTCCATGGGACCCTTGGGAAGCTGAGTTCATGCTTTGTTGGCCCCTAGGCCAATCAGATCAGGCACAGGCATGAAGGGCAGGGTCCACATGGACATGGGTCACCTCCTGAGTGATTGTCTCTCCAGGATGTTGTTAGGTCGGATCCTGAGTGTCATGTGCTGTGTCTTCCCTGTCCCTGTTTATCCCTCAAACACAAAAGCCTTCCCTGGTTGGAGGTATGGAATATGTACAGGTGATATATAAAACAATTTCCAGTGAATCCTCTTTCAGCTTACATGGAAGGTGTCCCAGTGTTGGAGGATCTCATTCTGTTCAGGAGCTGAAATGACTGCCTTATGCTAAGCCAATCCTCTGTGATGCTCAGAGTCTGGTCTCTGGGATGACAAGGAATCACCCCTGTGAGGAGGAAGTGCCAGTGCTGGCAACTGAGAACCCTGAGAAGACCAGCAGATGCCTGCTCTTCTCTGACCTGTCCATCATGTGGAGAAAAAGGGACTTTCCTGCTGCAGAATATGAGAGGAACCACTGTGAAAGAATTATGATAACTAGTCCCACATTTATGTTCCATTGTTTGAATCTGGGAAATTTCAGCCTATTCTCCCATGCAAAGAGTATTATTAATACAAAATATTTTAAAAAAAACTTGGCTCAGGTTCAGTCAGCACTCTAAATGAAACTGCTGTTCTGGGAGACCTGTTGTGTCCATGCTGGGTTGAGCTGTACGTTGCCCAAACACCAGGCAGCTCTGGGCATAGGGACGCTTTGAGTTGGGGATAAAACTCTCAGGAATGTAACTGAAGAGACCACTGATAGCCACGTGGGGGAGAATGGCTCTACATCCCCTCCTTAAGTCTGGTCCCCTGCTCTCCCATGTGGTCATGACAATCTTTCTACCAGTTTGGATAAACCCAGGTTTCCCTAAGGATGATGCCATCCTGTGTGGTCAGCCACACTCACACAGTTTGGGACCCTGATCTCTGAGCTCTATGATGGATTTCTAGACAAGCTCACTGAGCACTGTTCTGTATCTGATACCACAATACAAAGAGGACCAAACTGTGGGTGTGACAGGAACTCTCTGAACTGACAGCCTCCCCACAGCTGCCAACCCATGAATCTTATGGTGCTGCCTTCAAGGGTGCAGTCTTGACCTCTCATCCGTCCCCTTCCTTCACTCAGGACTCTGCAGGCAAAGACACACTGGAGGTGACAAAGATGTGAGATCACAGACCACTCACAGTGGGGTTCACATGCTGCCCTGTGTACCCAGGACTGTGAGCCAAGCCCAGCATCATCCGGAACTCAGCACCCATCAAACCCATGCAGAGGTCAGGCCGCCCTATACTCTCAGCTCACAAAGCACCTCGGGCAAGGACCTGGGCTTCTCCTGGGCAGGTTTCCTCCACAATGTTGATGCTCCTTCTCAAAACAGTTCCAGGTCCCAGGATTTAGCTCAGTGGCATAAGCGCCTGCCTAGAAAGCCTGAGGACATGAGTTCAACCCAAGGTACTGCAACAAAAAATAAAAAAATAGAAACTGCTTTTTGGGCTGGGGATTTATATCCAGCATAAGCATAAGCACCTTCCTTGCAAGCATGTGGTCATGAGATCAATCCCTGGTACTGATTAAAAAAAAAAAAAAGCTCCAGATAAATTGGCACAGGCTGGGATCATATTCCACTCTACAGAGGCCTTTAGCATAACTTAGGCTCATGTGACTCTATTAGTGATCTCAGATGTGCGCAGACCAGTCACACACAAGATCTTACTGCTGAGGCTAAATTTTCTGAAACTCTCCTGTAATAATGCCTTAGTTCTTGGTGCAGATGTCCAGCCCGCTTTCTTGGAATTATCTAGTAAAGTTTCACTGTGATGAAGTGTCCTCCGTATCTGAGCTATCAAAAAGGGCACTGCCTTGCCATAAATACCACTTACATTAAAATTAGAATGAATGAAAAAGCTAAACTTCATGCATTGCCCACATCTGCCAGAACCCAAGAACTCACAGGGCACAGGGGAGTGGAATCTATGATGCAGAAAAGCAGGAATTCAGCCCTGTTGCTTTGCTGCAACTTTTTCTCTACTCTAGGTCAATGGTGGGAATTGAGATTCACAAGTCCATTTTGTTGGGAGCTGGGTCTGGCACAGAGACTCACAGGCCACAATATGTGAGGTGGATGGCAAAATACTTGGATTCTTGGCATCAGATGATAAGTAGAATCCCTCCTGCATTGTCTTACAACTCCTGCCCTACTGAAAATTGCTGGGATAGAGACTTTGCTCCAATGCTGAGGCTGTGAACCTGTCCTGGGCCAGGTGTCCTGTGGACCAGGGAGCCACAGCTGCTTTCTGCACTCCCTGTGCTCTGGAAGCGGCTTTCTGCTGACCACCCAAGGCTCCTTTCATCCTCCTTCTTCCCTGGAATTAGTGTCTGTACAGAACAAGCCCTGGCCCACTACTCTAAACTAGGGGTTTCCTATGTGTTTCAATTAGCACATGGTTTCCTGCTATTGAATTCCCTGTATTTCTCACTCGCCTCAGTGTGGACACACAATTTCCCTTGAGCACTTTCATCTCTCATCCTCAGTTTGGAGGATCTGTGGACCCTACGGTGTCTATGTCATTCAATGCACATGGTTTCCTTCCCACGGAATTCCCCGTATTTCTGGGCATTCAGTGTGGACACACAGTTTCCCTTCATCTCTCAGCCTCAGGGAGGAGGGTCTGTGGGCCCCATCATGTCTGTCACCCTCTGCACAGTTCACTGTTTAGGACTCCATATCACTGGCCTCTAATGCCTGGAACATCAGTGCTCTGAGGCCAAGGTTATTCCCATTCACCTGGGCCACGTGTCCTCCAAATCATGTCCATGGAGGATTTAGCAACACATGCTGGGGAATTGCACTGATGTCCACCCCTGGCCAAGGAAGACTGTTCAGACCCCAGAACCCTCTAACATGACCCAGTCACTCTTCTCTCCCTGGGGCAGTAGGGCAGTGGTGGCCCCTCTGCTGTCTGAAGCCTGTGGCTGAGGGACGAACGCTGGTCAGTGGGTGGAGAGGAGCCCACACACACTGTGAGCCTGCTGTGTGCAGGACGGCCACCGACACTACAGGACACACACAGCCTGCAGTGCAGAGGATGGGGTGAGGAGGGACAGATAGACATCCACACCCTTTCTCTCCCCAGACACTGCATGGAGCTGGGCCTGGTACAGCTCACCTGGTGCTAAGAGGAAGCTGCACCAGCAACAAACACTCTCAGCTTTGCAGCACAGCACAACCAGCCTCTCAGAGGTACATTGTGTGGATTTTCTTTATCAAGAATGATTGAGGACAGATTACAAGTCAGGCCTTAAAAAGGGGTTTTACACTTTTCTGATCAGCATTTCCCCTGTATACTCCAATGTGGCTGCAAACCATTGTACGTGCAGAAAACGTGTTAACCAACTTTCCACTGGTAGTTTTGTGACTGTTATCTTCCTCTCTATAAACAATGATCACCTGACCTGAAATGCAATGGTCAAATCTATTTGGGGGGGAATTCTCTTCACTGAGGGTATCAGTGTTCTTTGTTTGTTCTTTCCCCTGAGTTTTGTAGCATATAGTTTTGATCCTCTGTGAGTTTTTTTTTTTT
>PVLA01018436.1:0-14539 GCA_004027455.1 Hydrochoerus hydrochaeris | reverse complement strand
CGCTGTGTCCCTGCCTCCCTGCGCGCCCCGCTCAGCCCAGCGCTGCAGAGCCGTTTCCGGACCGCGGCTGTGCGCGTCGGGTTTTGCTGCCGCGGTGCAAAGCGCACGCTGGCCGGGTCTGTGGGGTCGACAGGTCGCGTCGTCACGGCGCTGCCTGGGCAAGGACGTGGCCGATGGCATCACCACGGTGGTGACCACGGCCTGCGACGAAGCCGGAGGCAGCGCCTGCGCTCCCTGCGCTCCAGCGTCTGGGCGAGAATGGTTCTGTTCCGGAGGCCCATGGGCCCGGCCACCCTGCACCTGCCTGGGGTCCCCCTCAGGCCCCGCCATGACCCCCCAGGGCCCCTGCCGTGCCCCCCTCAGGCCCCGCCGTGCCCACCTCAGGCTGGCACAGAGTGTGGCCTCCTGGCGCAGCCCTTGGTCTGCACAGCTCGGGCCGTTTATTGGGTCGCCACTGAGCTGGCGCCGGGGTCAGGCCACCCTTGGGCTCAGTGGCTTCAGTGTCCTCACAGGGGGGGACATGGAGCTGCTGCTGCCCAGCTGTCCAGGTCACTTACGCTGCGGTTCACAGCACAGCGCTGGGGTGGACGTGATGTTTGGAGGACTGTGAAATGGTGTCTCATGGTGGCTTTGACGGGCAGTTCCCTGAAGATCCATGTCACTGAGAGCCTTTCAATGTGCTAATTGCTCTTGTAAACCTCTTCTTTGGAGAAAAAAATTTTGTTTTGGTAGCGGGACTCAAACTCAGGACCTTGTGCTTGCCAGGTGGATGTTTTGCCACTGAGCTAATCCCCCACACTTTTTTTTTTAAAGAAACCCTTTTGTCATGTCCTTTGCACAATTCTTAATTATGTAACATTAGTTAAGTAGCTAATGAAGTTAGTTTTGCTGAGGCAGGGTCTCTCTATGTAGGCCAGGCTGTGTGGAACTCATGGAAATACTTCTGCCTCAGCCTAGAGGCGGAGCGCTGGGACTGTAGGCGTGCGCCACCACCCCCCAGTTTATTTATTTTGTGGCCCTGATGAGTGAACTCAGGGCTTTTGTGCTGAGCTACATCCCCTTTTGATTTTTGCTATGGGGCTTTGCTAAGTCCCTAAGTTCCCTGGTGGGGCTCAAATTTGAGATCTTCTTGCCACAGCTTCCCAGAGTGGGGGGATTATAAGTGTGAGCTGAGACGCCTGGTTATAACAGAGTCTTACTGTGTAACCCAGGTGGCCTCAAACTCAGTGATCCTCCTGCCTCAGCCTCCTGAGTGCTGGGATCATAGGCAGGCACCCCCACACCACCCCACTGCTCCCATAGGGGCCCTCAGGCCAGCAGGGCCCTCCTCAGTGCCTGCACTCTGTCCGCCCCAGCCCCACCAACCAGGAGAAGCCCTGGGCGTTGCGGCGGTGCCAGGACTGGTCCTCCTAGCACAGGCTGCCGTGGCACCTGGACCGGTCAGCTTTGGGACCCACCGGCTTCACCCCAGGGACGGTTCTCTTTGCTGCAGGTTCCATCCAGGCTGCCACTGTGCCCACTGAGTATTAAGGACATCAAGGAACCTTTTTTTTAGTTTGCCTTTTTCTTTCCCGGTCCGGAGCTGCAAGCCCAGCCCATCTGTCAAGGAATTTAACTGCCAAAATTTAGAAGCAGTCCAAGGTGTCCTTCAGTGGGGTAGTGAGTAAATAAACTGCAGTCCACACAGGCAGTGGAGTCTGTGCTCAAGAGACACAAGCTGTCACTGAGCATGGGGGGGACACAAGTGCAATCTCAACACTCAGGAGGCTGAGGCAGGAGGATCCCTGTGAGTCCAATGCGGCCTGGGCTACATAGTGAGTTTAAGGCCGGGACTGTATAATGAGAACCTGTCTCTAAAAACAAAACAAAACAAAAAAGAAAAACAAAAGTATTACACAGGGAAAACAAAGCAGAGGTAAAGGAGTAGGGGCTGGTGGTTTTAGGTGGGGTAAAGCAGAGAGTCAGGGACACAGCTCATGGTCCTGAGGCTCTGATTAAGGCTTTCCATAGTCCTCGGGGATGAGCTCTGTGGATATGGAGAAGAACCTTTACCTGGTGCAGACATGGCAAGTGCAAAGGCCCTGAGGTGGCAGACAGCTGCCTGTGTTGAGGATCGGTAGGAAGGACAGTGGGCCTGATGGGGAGTGAGGGCAGGAGGGTCTGGAGGGGAGAGAAAGTAAATAGGTGGGGCCCCCTGAGCTGCCCACATGGCATGGGGTCTGTCCTCAGGGAGAGTCCCTGGTGGCCTCCCTCCAAGCTGGGATGTGTCACCGCTGTGTTTATATTTTTAAGGATGAGGGCCTGGGATGTAGCTCAGTCGTACAGTGCCTGCCTGGCATGTGCGAGGCCCCGAGTTTGATTCCCCATAGCATAAAAAATGGAAAAGGGCTGGGGATGTAGCTCAGCAGCACAGCGCCTGTCTGGAAGATGTGAGGTTGTGAGTTCAATTCCCAGTACCACAAAAGAAAGAAAGAGAAAGGGAGATGACTGTAGCTACCCCCGGCAAACAGACGTGGGGTATGAGCAGACGGGCGGCCGCTCAGCCCTTAGCCCAGCGCCAGGTAAAAGAGCCCCGTGGCACAGGGCTGGAGGGAAGGGGGCTGTCGTGTCCTGAGCAAGAGGAGACCAGGTTTGGGGCAGGCTCAGGAGCACTCAGTGTGGGCCTGTCACATTTGGGTGGCCTGTCCCACAGCCAGGTGGCATCCTGGAGAGGGTTGGATACATTTTTAAAAACTTAATATAGCTGGGCATGGTGGCACATGCCTATAATCCCAGCACTCAGGAAGCTGAGACGGGAGGATTGCTGTGAATTTCAGGCCACCCTGGGCTACATAAATAAGTTCAAGGCCAACCTGGACTATATAGCAAGACCTGAGTTGGATTCCCAGTACCAAAAAAAAAAAAAAAATCCCCAAAACCCCAAAATGTATGTACTGTATTTTTCTTTTATTTATTTATTTTTGGATTTTCTTTGAGACGGGGCCTCACCACGCAGCAGCGCAGACTGGCCTTGACCCTCCTGTCTCAGCCTGCTCAGCGCTAGGGTGATAGGTGTGTGCCACCACAGCTGGCTTCGTTTGCTGCTTTTTCAGTCACACTCTCATCTTCGCGGATATTCCCGGCCGGGGCCCTGGATGAAATCACCAGAGACCACATGGATGGGGACAGCAGAAGCCCTGGGTTGACCCTGGGCGTGCAGGCCTGACTTAGGGACACAGGAGTGACGTGAGGTGGGACTGGCTGGGAGCCAGGAGGCCAAGTGTGTCAGGGCAGGAGTGAGCTGGTCTGTGCTCACTGGCACGGACCGTGGCGGTGAGGAGCAGCTGCCCAGGAAGGCTTGTGGGGAGCCCTGGCCGTCTGGGCCTGGGGCCGGAGCCGAGGACCCCAGCAGTCTGGGCCTTTTTTGTCTGTTTTGTCTTTTTGAGACAAGGTCTCGCTCTGCAGTTCAGGCTGGCCTTGAGCTCACTCTGTAGCCCAGGCTGGTCTCGAACATGCAATGATCCTCCTGCCTCAGCCTCCGGAGTGCTGGGGGTACAGGTGTGAGCCACCTCGCCCGGCTCCTTCATTTGTTTTAAATGCAAGACATGACCTGTCGCATGACTGTCTCTCGAGTGCCCAAGAGATGGGGCGTAAGTACAGAACTGGAAAGTGAAGGAGGCGGGAGGAGCCCCGCGTGGTTGGGGTGCAGGGGCCAGGGCGCCTTGGGGCGCGGTCTGCACCCACTCCCTTCTCTCAGCAGCTGCAGGCAGTTGTCAGCTGAGCCAGGCAGGCGGAGGTGCTGGGAACTGCTTTCTCCTCCGCGAGTTCTCACAGCCACTGTGCAGGGCGGGTGTTGGCTCCTGCTCCGGGGTGCGGGGTGGGGGTGTGGGGGCGTCACCTGCTAGGAAGGGCAGCCCTGGGCTTCACGCCTGGGCTGCAGTTTGTGTGTCCCCCAAAACAGTTGTCACTGTGGCACCGGTGGGAGGTGGCTCAGGTGCTGGGCCAGGGCGGTAAGGCTGGGGCCCGGGTTACTATGGTTGCCGTGGGAGTGCGCTCCTTGCAGACAGGTTCTTTGCGCCTCTTGTGTTAGCTTCTGACTGTTCACCAGTACCAGATAATCTGAGTCTGCATCGCACAGGAGCTGCTGGACCTGTGTTTCACATCCTCTCCCTCTCTCTCTCTGTCTCTCTCTCTCTGTCCCTCTCTTTCTGTTTGAGACAGGGTCTCACTATGTAGTTCAGGTTGGCCTTGAACTTGTAGCAGTCCTCCTGCCTCAGCCTCCCGCATGCTGGGATTTACAGATATATGCCACCATGACAGGCCTTCACGTTCTCTCATTTTTAAAATGTCTCTCGTTAATTGGTCGCCAGCGACAGCCCGGTCTTCCAGTCCAGAGACTGTCCTCCCACTGCTCAGCTCTGCCACCAGGACTTTCACTACAAGTTTGAATCTGAATGTCGATTTGCAGCCCTTCCCAGGGCTTGGATCCTTGCCTAGGCTGGGCACGCGTGTTTAGCTCCTAGATCTCGTCGTTAGTGTCTTTTGTGGACTTACTGATGATGCTTTTGCCTTACCAATCTGTTTTGTGGTCTCCCCAATGGCATTTTGGATAATTTGGGTGTGAGGCTTTTGGCTTCTTTCCCTTTGATGGCCCATGGATCAGCTTTGGGGGAGCTGGGGGCTTTCGGAGCTGTCTTCTCAGGTTTCTGCTTCTGTGTGTGTGTTGAAGTTTGCAGGTTTATTTCAGTGGAAAGTTTTGCTCCTAGAATGGAGGTCTCTCTAAAGTCTAGTTTAGTGGTGTCCCCTGGGCGTGGCCTGTGTCTGTCCTGGGATCCGCCCGCCTCTGTTTACGGGAGGCGGGAAGTGGGTGAGCGGGCTGTGACCACAGCCATGAGCTGGGCCTCCCCTTTGCCCAGGGCTTGAGGCGCTCGGGAGAGGGTGGCACCGAGGGTTAGGGCTGCTGACAGGTGAGGAAGGAATCTCTCTTCATGCCAAGGACCTTGTCCAGCTCTCCACCTGCAAGGAGGGCCCAGATGGGGCTGTGACCCTTCCGAGGCCACACGGCATGGTGACATTGCCACCCACTGACCCTCTTCTTTCCTTCCCTGGGACCTCCCACTCCCCTTTTTTCTGTTCCTTTTGTGGTGCTGCAGGTGGAATCTGGGGCCTTGAGCATGCTAAACAGTTGCTCTGCTATTGACAACCTCAGCCCCCTCCCCTGTGACCTAACAGGCACAGCACCCTCGGCTGTCCTGTTCCTGTGCCACCTGCTGTGCCCCGGTGGCCTCCGTGGTCTCCTGTATGGTCCTCTTTTTCCTCCCACTCGGGCCGGGTCCCGTTGCCCTGTGTGCTTGCACGGCGTCTCTTTGCACTCCCGGACCCCAGCCAGGGGCTTCTCAACCCTGCTGCATTATACTGAGCGGGGAGCCTGGGCATTGGGAGTTTTTAAAATAGGGATAAAACACACACATATCTGTGACCATGGGAAAGTCGGAATGCTTCCAGCATCTGGAAGCTCCCAGGAAACCTTGCCCCTTTAACCACTGTCTGGATTCTGACTCTGTGGACCAGGCTGGCCACTCTTGAGTGTCCTCCAGATGGGAGCTGCTCCTCCGTGCCAGGCCTCTTTGGTTCGGTGTCACCTCTGAGAGTGGCCCTGGTATGCCAAGTGGCAGTAGGTGACTCTGTGTAGTTTTGGACTGGTCCCTGGGGAGCAGGCCAAACTGGAGCTGGGACGCAGTAGTTTGGGTGCTGGTGGCAGCATGTGGGACATACTGGATCAGAGGGTGGATCAATGTTCTCTAGAGGAACAGTCAATAGAAACAGATGTGTAATAATAGCGCACCAGGGTTGTTGGGTAGTTACGGGATCAGAGGCGGGAGAGTCCATGGGCTGTCCGTGCACCAGAGAGTGGAGGACCCAGGAGCTGCCCAGCCGCAGAACCAGAGAGGCCTGGAAGCTCCCAAGTCTGCGTTGGAGGCTGAAGAAACCGGAGACCTGGAGACTCATGTCCAAAGGTGACAGCAGCAAAGGGCACTGCCCGATGTTTCCTTCTTTCCCTTTTCATGCCATCCAAACTACCATCCTATTGGTTGTTGCCACCCAGATGTGGGTGGGTCTTCCTGCATCCATTTGCTGAGCTACATGTCAGTCATCCACAGACACATCCAGAACTGCACTTTCCTAATGTGCCAGGCGTTTCTCACGCCAGTCACGTTGACGCATCACTACGGATGGTCATGAAAGACACTGGATAGCGCTTCAGACGACCCCACACATAACCTGTGACTGGGGCAACCTGTGAGAGTTGTCCCATTTTGGGGCGAAGGCCCAGACGCTGCATCCCTCACCGACCAGTCAATGGTGGGTGTAACCTTGGACAAGGCAGCTCTCTTTGGCCAAGGGCCGGACCCAGAGAGGGCCTCGGCTGTGAGCAGGCAGTATTCCCAGTGCCGGTCCAGACTGCCCTAACTCTGGTGGGGCCACCCCAGCATCCTCAGCGCCCACTCTGTCCCTGCTTGTGCAAGTGGAAGACTGTGCTTGGAGGATAATTCGCCCACCCTGGGGACAGCACTTTCTGAATTCTGGTTGGTCTTTGGGGAAGTTGCCAAGGGCCAGGACAGCGAAATGGACCACATTCCCGTTGGTCTCAGGTCAAAATAGCTGGGGATGTAGCTTAGTGGTAGAGCACTTGGTTAGCATGTGCAAAGGCCCTGGGTTCCATCCTCAGCACCACAAAAAATAAAGCCTGTGATCACCCACTGGACTGCAGCTTTGGGTGTGCAGGCTGTCACATGCCCCTGACCACATCGCCTTGCCAGGGCCAATTTTAGAGGCTTCCATGGGGTCACCATGACAGGTCTCACTCTATAGGCCACAGAGATGCCATCACACGTCCTGTGGGGCCCGGGTATCAGTGTCTGAAAGCCAAAGAATGTGCCCTGGGCCCCCCAACCTCATGACGGTTGTCTCCAATGCTGGGAAGAGACCACGTGAGTCACCACCCCCCACACTGTTCTGGGGCGGCAGGCACCTGCTCCAGGACTGGCTCCCCCTCGGTGGGTGCCGAGTCTGTGGCAGAGGAGACGCTGTGACTTCTGCCCTGGGCCCTGGCCACCTGTGCATTTGACCTTACAGAGTGGCAGCGTCCTTGCTGGCTGCCCCGGGGACCCCAGGTCTAGTCACTGATTCTGTGTGACCCTACTGCTCCTGCAATGACCTTGCTCTGATCTGCACCAGCACCCCACCTTGCTGAGCCTTGATTCCTTGGTCCTGCGCTTGGTGTTTCCTGTTGCCCAGCCCAGGCCCAGGGCTCAGGACCCAGTCCCGACCGTGCTCCTGGCTTCTCTGGGCTGTGGTCACTTTTCACTGGTTCTGTCCAGCAGCTGGGGGTTAGTGTCCCCAGATCCTGGTGCGGAGGCCTGGTGGGGGTGCTCTCGGGTCTGCAGGGGGACTGCAGCATCATCCTCTTGGTACCGGGGACACTCTGGGCTCCGAATCCCCCAACGTCTGCAGTAGTCTCTTTGTGTAGACTCAGGGGACCCGGCAGCCACCCTCTGTGCCCTTGGACTCCTCTTACAGGAACCAGCCACTCCCCCACCCTCGCCTCCCCTTCAGCTGCAGGAGAGAATTCATAAGGGGGGGCTTGGCCTTCACACTGGCCTCCAGTTAGCGGTGAGTCACCCCTCACCTCCTGTCGGCCCCCACAGTAGTCAGGGGCGCATCACTGTGGTTGTCAGAGTAGCAGCTGTGGCCTGCAGTGCCCGCCCCGCCCCTCCCCTCGGACTGTGACAGCAGCATGAGTGGTCTCTGGGTCCCCTGGGGCCAGTAACTGGCGTGGGACCTGATGCCGAGGCTGCCTCCTGGGACCCCTCTGACTTCTGAGACGCGTGTGCAGGAGGCAGCTGGGGACTGATCTGAGTCCGATGAGTAAGAGGGCCAGGTTGGCCAGGGTAGCAGGACAGGACAAGGGACAGGGACACCTCTGTCTAGTCTCTCTGTTTTGAATCCAGGGCCTTTGCATACAGCAGCATTTCTAGCCCCTTTTTATTCTGAGACAAAGTTTCACAAAGCTGCTAAGTTGTTCAGGTTGGGTTTGAACTTGTGATCCTCCTGCCTCAGCCTCCCAGGATGACTGGTGTGGGCCACCGCGCCAGCGTTTGGTTTGCTTTTCAGGAGGCAGGGTGTTGGGTTGTTACCCGGGCTGCCCTTGACCTCCTGAGCTCAGAGGCTCCTCCCACCTCCCTTGTAGCTGGGAAGTCAGGTGTGCCTGCCACCTTGCCCTGCACTGCCAGTTTGTGCCTTTTGTGGCTCAGCAGGTGGAATCCAAGCCCTCAGGCATGCTAGGCAAGGGCTCCAGCACCGAGTGACATGCCCAGCCCTAGTTTCAACCAGAATCTCACTGAGTTGCCCTGGCTGGCCTTGAACTTGTGATCCTCCTGCCTCAGCCAGGACAGGAATTACGGGTCCTGGCAGCAGCAGGGATCTGGCTGGGGACCCCTTGGGGGGCTGCATGTGACGTCTCACCTGAGAGCCTTCTTCAGAACCAAATCCTGGCAGGCATAGGAAGCAGTGGCAAGTGGGACTCCATGGCTTGGTGTTCGGGTCCCCTGCAGGTGCAGGAGGAGACGGGAACGGGTAGATGCTGCCACCGGTGAGGCCCAGCTTCTGTGGGTCTCAGAAGACACCGGAGCAGCACAGTGACTCAGCCTGGACAGTGCCCGTCTCCCAGATGGGATCTCAGCTCTGCCCCTGGCTCCTTTCTGCAGCCCTGGCAGGTACAACCCCACTGGACAGAAGGAAAGCTGAGGCCAGCTATGTGGGCACAGCCACACAACAGAGCAACAAAGCGAGCCTCGACCGGCTTGACCCAGATGTGGATTCCAAGTCTAGGATTCCAATGGCTTTATTTCTTTAGTTTCTTTTTTTAATCGGGGCCTCACTATGTATAGCCCAGGCTGGCCTCACTCATGAGGATCCTCCTGCCTCAGCCTCCTGAGTGCTGGGGCTCCAGGGTGCCCCATCATGTCCGGCCAGCATCCCACATTTGCCTACCGTATAGTTTTATTGGGTTATCCCATTTTCCTTCCTTCATTTATTTTTGCAGTACTGGATATTGAACCCAGGGACTTTGCACAAGACATTTTCATTTTTAGATGGGATCTCACTGAATTAGCCCCCCCTCCAGGTGGACTCAGTTTACCACCCTCCTGCCTCAGCCCCCAGAGAGCTGGGATTATGGGCAGGCTGCGTCGCTCTGGCTTCTTCCTTTAGCGCCGACTCAGGAGCTCCTAGGTGGGTTTAACCACCTCCACCCAGGCCCCAAGCCGGCATACCCCAGCCAGTCCTGCTTTCCTGGCAGCTCTGCCTCTTTTCCCACCCCCACCCCGGGCTTCCCTGGAGCTCTGCACTCCCGATGCTTGGGGGTTCTGAGCCTGCGTTTCTAATAATTCCACGGCCAGGCCAGCGCCGCTCTTCCTCAGATTTCTTTGTTTTGGTAGCAGGAATCGAACTCATGGCCTCACACTTGCCAGGCAGGTGCTTGTGCTGCTAAGCTACATCCCCGGCCCTGGTCCTGGAATTTCTGTGCTCAAGCCTGCTCTGGTTTTCTGTTAGCCACGCACTGTGCACCATCTGAGTCATGCGCCTCCCTCCAGGGCGCCTCAGGCTGCTCTCCCGGGAGCCCCTCTCTTCCACTCCTCTTTCCCCTTTCCCCACACTCCTGCTTCTCCCCTTCCTCTCCCCACCAGCGCATCCAGCGCTCAGCGAGGCCTCAAGCAGAAAGCTCAAGTAAACTTATTTAGACTAACATGTGAATGACTCATTTCTCTGAACTCTTCTAGTGACTGTTGAGATGTGCAAAAGGTTTTGGGTTTTTAAGAAACGTTACAGAAAAGAAGGAACTAAAAATATTGAGCTATTGTATCCTGCACCCCTAACAGTCCCCAAACATGGATTAACAATTAAAATCACATGAAGTAACTTTAAAAGCAAAACCAAAACAGAGGTAGGGGATGAAGCTGAATACAGTGCTTGCCCAGCACGCGTGAGGCCCTGTGCTCTAGCCCTAGAACTGTACCCAACAAAAACAAAACACCCCCAAGAGCAGGGCACGATGGTGTACTCCTGTAATTCCAGGGCTCCGGGAGGATTGCAAAGCGAACCCCAGCTCTGGCAAATTAATTACAGTACTTAGCGAGACCCCTCTGTAGCTGCAGTGGAGAGGCAGCCAGCAGTGCAGATGGGAGTAATTATACCCAGGACAAAGGGCCGCCTTGGGAGGGGGACCAGGGAGCCCCCAAAACCTGGTCCAGGAGCTGGGCTGGAACCAGAGACTGGGGTTAATTGCGCGGAAGCCCAGCTTCCTGGGGAGGTCATGGGAACGATCTGGCTTCCTGCCCACCAGGGGGCGCGGTGGTGGCGGCCTGGCAGGGGGTCTCGGGGCCACCACCCGGCTGGGGGCTCTGGGTGCAGCAGCTGCCTGGCTCTCTTCCCCCCGGGGCGCCTGGCTCCCCGGAGCATCTTAGATGTGCTGCCGAAGGTGGGGGTGGAGGGGACTTGCATAGCTCAGCTGCACCCTGGCCAGCCTGAACCACTCTTTTTTGTGTGTGTATCGGGGATCGAACTCACAACCTTGTGCTTGCCAAGCAGGCGCTTATGCCGCTGAGCTACGTCCCGGCTCCACGCTTTATTTCTTGTTTCATTTTGTTTTCTGGTGCTGGGGATTGAACCCCAGGCCTGCACATGGAGCTACACCCTCATCCCCTTTTTTACCTTTTATTTTTATTTGGAGACAGGGTCTAGCTAAGTTGCTCAGCTTGGGTTCAAATTTAGGATGCTCCTGCCTCAGCCTCCCTCCCAGAGCGCAGGGCCCCTGCGGTCAGGATACCGGGCAGCCAGGGCAGAGCGGACACCAACCGAAACTCACTGCTGGGATCCAGTGGGACGCCGAGTCTCCCGGTGGTCCTGTCCTTCCGAAGCAGGGGCGGGGACTGCGATAGAGCCGCCCCCCCCCACGCGTGGGCGCCCCTGCGGGTCAGAGGTCGCGAGGCGCAGGTGCATGATCGGGGAGGCGGTGTCTGCACACCCGGCTCTGCTGTTTCATCAGGAGCTTAATCACCGCCTAAAAATAGCCGGGTTTGGGGCTGGCTGCCTCCGAAGCGCGAGCGCTGCCACCGCCTGAGAATCGCGGCTCCGGCTTCTGCGGACCCTTCGTGGGTTCTGTGGGTGCAACTGTTCCCGCCTCAGCGCCGCGCCCGGGGCCACCGAGAGCGAGAAACGGAGCTAATAAACCAGCAACGGGTTTGTCTGAAGCGGACCTCCCGGTTGTGTTTAACGCTGACTCGCTTAGGTCAGTCACAGGGCGCTAGTGGGTTCTGGAGGCAGAGGCCGCCTCTGCCCGCCGTGCCTGGCAGGGAGGCTGCCCAGTGTCCTCGACATGCAGGATCCTTAGGGGCCAGGAGATTTTGGTTCTTGTTCACCATTACTGGGGACTGAACCCAGGGCCTCCGCACAGAACTGTTTCCAGCCCTTTTTTTTCTTGTACCAGGGATCGAACTCGACCTCACACTTGCCAGGCAGGCGCTTGTGTTGCTAATCTAAATCCCCGGCCCTAATTTTTTTTATTATTTTTTTAAGACAATAGTCTAACTATGTAGCCCAGGCTGGGCTCAAATTTGAGATCCTCTTGCATTAGCCTCCCAGACTGCTGGGATTACAGGTGTGCACCACCAAGCCCAGCTAAGGTGGACATTTTTCAGTTCAGCACAGGGAAATTGCTTGACCCAGACTGATAAGAAACTGTCCTGTGATTAACGAAGTCCTTTTCCTTTTTTTTTTTATTTTCAGCACAGGCACTTAGTTTGGTAAACAAAAATCTATCAAGACCGAGGGTTTCATGGGCCCAGTACTGTGGTGCATGTCTATTATTCCAGCACTTGAGCGGCTGAGACAAGAGGATCACTGCAAATCTGAGACCAGCCTAGACTACATAGTGAGACCTTATTTCAAAAAAAAATAAAACAAAAACAAAGACCTGGGGTTCCTGATACAAAATACAGAAAAGGTCCCTTGGGGGTGGGGAGGGCCCCTCCTTGACCCGGAAGTGATCCCACATGGGAACCGGGCTCCATCTTGGAGTCCTGAGCTACATCTGAGTGAGTTCGGCTGCTGCCTTGAGGGTGAGAGAAACAGACAGAGGTAGATGCCCAGCCAAGTGCCAGCATCCCCGCCATCCCAGCAGGGTCGGGCTGGGCATCTAACACTGCCAGGTTGCGGGGAGGGGCACTGCACTCAGAACCCAGGGAGCAGTGGCACTTTGGGGAGGGGTGGCTTCTCTCCTGCCCCGTGAGCCGTGTGCAGGGCAGAGGGAGGTGCAGGCCACAGAGAGGGACGGGCGGACAGCACCCTGCGAATCAGAATCTCCTTGCACCTTGAGCTGTCAAGGGGGTCAGAACCAAAATGGGGTCGCTCATGCCAAGCCTGGGGAGCACAGAGGACTAATCGGCGCCGGGAGGTGCTGAAGAAAGGGCTGTCACTCGTGCCTGCCTGCCTGCCTGATGACGAGGCCTTGAGGCATCGTCATGCGACCGGCCAGAACCACCACCTTGCCCAGAGAATGCTTCTGTGATGAATCTGCCTGGCCACTCTCTGTCCAGCCTCGGACTGGCGCCGCCCTTGTTACCGAGGTTGATTGCTTCAAAATATCTTATGCAATCCTTCGCCTTCTGTCTTGTGAGCCGGGTGTGGTGGCCCGAACTCTGGGAGGGTGAGGCAAGAGGATTGTGAATTTGAACCCAGCCTTGGCAATCTATGACTTAGCGAGAGATTTGTCCCAAAATAAAAAATAAAAGAGAGGCTGGCATCGTGGCTCTATTTGGAGGTACTGGGTTCGATTCCCAGTACAGAAACCAAAATGAAAACCATCTGATGGGCCAGGGATGCGGCTCAG
Source organism: Hydrochoerus hydrochaeris (assembly GCA_004027455.1). Lineage (NCBI taxonomy): Eukaryota > Metazoa > Chordata > Mammalia > Rodentia > Hydrochaeridae > Hydrochoerus > Hydrochoerus hydrochaeris. The sequence goes on along the minus strand of PVLA01018436.1, from coordinate 1,611 downwards.
TGGTAGAGCACTTGTTTGGGCTGCCGGAGGCCAAAGATAAACAAGACTTGGAGACTCCTGGCCACTGACTCTGGAGACGCACGCAGTTGCCCTGGTCCCTGTCGCAGTGCTGTTCCCAAATGAACTCGGTTCGTCTGCAAAGGCTCTGCTTGTGTCTCAGTGTGACCGCAGATTACCAGCACTGCCAGCCTGTCTCCAGCTACTGTGTCAGAGCCTGGTGCTGAGTGTCCTGGTCCCCTGAGGAACCATGGGAGGAAGTGGAGGCATCCACCCAACCCAGCCAGTTCTGCAGCCCCACCTGCAGAGGGCGCCCCAGCCCAACTGCTAGTGCACCATCTGAGCTTGTCTGGATTGGGGCAAGGGCCTTTGTTTCTTTTCATAAATTGATTTGCATTTGGCTAGGATCAAACCCAGGGCCTTGCACATGCTAGGCAAGTCCTTTACCTCTATCTCTATTATTTTATTTTAATTTTTTTGAGACAGGGTATCCACTAAAGGTCAGTTCAGACAACTTTAACTCACTTTGTAAGCTAGGGTGGTCTTGAACTTGCAAGAATCCTCCTGCCTCAGCCTCCCAAGTGCTGGGGTTACAGACATGTACTGCCCTGTCTAGTTGGTGTCGTCAGGTTAAGTGTACAAAACTTGCCCCACTGTAAGCCCCTCTACCATCTACATTTACATCTAATTGTTTTAAAGACTCCATCTGCATGCATCAGAGGAAAGTATCATCAAGGCTTCAACTCTCAAATGTAATTCAGAAAACGTGAGACAACCTACCGGGTCCACCCTGTTGGATTTTTACTCTTCCTGTTCTTTCCTTCTCCCTGCCATCCTGAGATTCCTTCTCTTTTCATTTCCTTTCTGTTCCCCAGTTTCCTTCAGCCGTTCCTCTGGGGAGGCCTGCTGAGGACCCTTCCTTAGTGACCTTCAGCTGGGGACACCTTTCTTTCGGCAGTGCCACTGCTGTCTGGCTGCCATAGTTTCTGGGGAGAAATCTGCTGTCACTCATGTCACTCCTCTTTTGATCAAGTGTTACTGCTCTCTCTCTGCTTTCAAGACTTTTCATTTTCAGGACTTTGACTATATGTGCCTTGGAGTGAATTTCTTTGGTTTTTACCTATCTGGAGTTTGCACACTTCTTAAATCTATTGTTTGTCTTCTTGCCAGATGTCAGGTTTTTTAAATTCAGAGCAGTTCTGTGGAGGCTACTTTGGCAGGCTCCATTCTCTATCCGCCTTGGCCTTGGAGAACATGAATGGTAGCTCTTCTGTTATGGTCCTTGGACTTCCGGAGACTCCATTTTTTCCCAGTCCATTTTCTCTCTGTTGCTCAGACTGTTTTATTTCTATTATTCTATCTCCAAGTGCACTGACTTTCCCCCCTCTTATTTCCATTCTGCTGTTGAGCCTTTCCGTTGGACTCAAAAAAGACTGGCAGCTTCCCTTCACCCATAGAATAAATCCTGAGTCCTCACCCTGGCCTACAAGGCTCTGCAGGATGAAGTCCCTGTCCCTCTCTTCTTTACCATTTATGTTATGATGCAGCTCTCTGTCTGGCTTACTCTACCCATCCATCCATCTATCCACCCATCCATCTACCCATCCATCCATC